>JAPQNM010001519.1:35000-40000 GCA_029783475.1 Metacarcinus magister | reverse complement strand
CTATATATTATGTATGTAACAATTATGTATGTATTGATAAAGAATATATGTATATATGTATGTATTATGTGTATTTATTATGTATGCATTTACTATGTGTGTGAATGAGTGCGTGTGTGTGTGTGTGTGCGTGTGTGTGTGTGTGTGTGTGTGTGTGTGTGTTGGCGCGCGCGCGCGCGCGTGTGTGTGTGTGTGTGTGTGTGTGTGTGTGTGTGTGTGTGTGTGTGTGTGTGTGTGTGTGTGTGTGTGTGTGTGTGTGTGTGTGTGTGTGTGTGTGTGTGTGTTGTTGGTACATGGGTGTGTATTTGTGTGTTGGTGGTGCCTGGGTGTGTGTGCTTGTGATGTTGGTGTGTGGGTGTGTTCGTGTGTTGGTGATGGTGTGTGTTTGTGTGCTGGTGGTGGTGTGTGGGTGTGTGTATTTGTGTGTTGGTGGTACCTGGGTGTTAAGGGAATGTATGGGTGTGTACACATGTGTGTGTATTGCGTGGAGTGAGTGTATTTGTGTATTTGTGTGTGTATGTGTGTTGGGGAAGCGATTGTGTGTGTGTGTGTGTGTGTGTGTGTGTGTGTGTGTGTGTGTGTGTGTGTGTGTGTGTGTGTGTGTGTGTGCCGGGAATAAATGTTTGTGTTGGTGGTGGTGCCTGGGTGTATTCTGGGGTATTGATAAGTGGGGTGTGTTTTGGGGTATTGATAATTGAGGTGTATTTTGGGGTATTGATAAGTGGGGTGTGTTTTTGGGTATTGATAAGTGGGGTGTGTTTTCGGGTATTGATAAGTGGGATGTGTTTTGGGGTATTGATAAGTCGGGTGTGTTTTCGGGTATTGATAAGTGGGGTGTGTTTTCGGGTATTGATAAGTGGGGTGTTTTTATGGGTATTGATAATTGGAGGGTGTTTTGGAGTATTGATAAGTGAGGTGTGCTTTGGGGTATTGATAATTGGGGTGTGTTTTGGGGTATTGATAAGGGGGGGGGTAGGTTTGGGGTATTGATAACTTGAGGAGGTGTGTTGGTCTGCGTGTGTGTATGTGTATGTGTGTGTTGAAAAGAATAAGTGTTGAAGTGTGTGTTTTGAAGCGAATGAGTGTTGGCGGATTGAGTGTGGGAGTGTGCGTTGGGGGGATTAACTGCTGATTTGTGTGTAGGTAAGAGTGAGTGTTGGTGTATGTGTTCGGGGAGTAAGTTTGGGTGTAGGTTTTGGGAGATGAGGGTGTTTGTGTGCATTAGGGAAGTGAGTGTGAGTGTGTTGAGGGAGTGCGTGCTACTCTGTGTGTTGGGGGAGTGAGTATGGGTGTGTGTAATGGGGGGAATGTTGGGGGAGTGGATGTGTTAGTTGGGGGATTTTAAGCGGGTGTGTTGAGGTAGTGGGTATGGATGTGTGTGTTGGGGGAGTAAGTGTGGATGTGTGTATAGCGGAGGAGTGTAAGCGGGTGTGTTGGGGAGTGAGTGTAAGTGCGTGTATTGGGAGTGTGTGTGTGTGTGTGTGTGTATTGGAGGGATTGAGTGTGTGTGTGTGTGTGTGTGTGTGTGTGTGTGGAGGGATTGAGTGTGTGTGTGTGTGTGTATTGGAGGGATTGAATGCGTGTGTGTGTGTGTGTGTGTGTGTGTGTGTGTGTGTGTGTGTGTGTGTGTGTGTGTGTTGGGGAAGAGAGTGTAGGTGTGTGTGTGTGTGTGTATTGGAGGGATTGAATGTGTGTGTGTGTGTGTGTGTGTGTGTGTGTGTGTGTGTGTGTGTGTGTGTGTGTGTGTGTGTGTGTGTGTGTGTGTGTGTGTGTATGTGTGTGTGTGTGTGTTTTTGTGTGTGTGTAAATATGGATGAATGTGGGTGGGTGTGAGTGTGATGAGTCAGTATGGATGCGTGTGTTGAGGGAGTGAGTGTGGATGTGTGTGTGTCGGGAGGGGGTTAGCAGGTGTGTTAAGGGAGTGAGTGTGGACGTGTGTTGGGGATATCGAGTCGTTTTGCCTCGATTTCCGTTCGCAACGTGTCGTTTTGCTCAGGGTCGGTTCGCTAAATTAGAAAATTATATAATTAATTCGTACTTGTTAGGTTAGGTTAGGTTGGATTAGGTTAGGTTAGGTTAGACGACCTGGGCCGACAGGAATAGGAGCGACACGACGCGGGGCGAACGGGATTCGGGGCAAAACAACCCGAAACCTGTGTTGGGGGAGTGAGTGCATATGTGTATGTGTCGAGAGAATGTTACCAGGTGTGTTGAGGGAGTGTGTGTGTGTTGAGGGAGTGAATGTGGATGTGTGTGTGTCGGGGGAGTGTTACCAGGTGTGTTGAGGGAGTGTGTGTGTGTGTGTGTTGAGGGCGTGAGTGTGGATGTGTGTGTGTCGGGGGAGTGTTACCAGGTGTGTTGAGGGAGTGTGTGTGTGTGTGTGTGTGTGTGTGTGTGTGTGTGTGTGTGTGTGTGTGTGTGTGTGTGTGTGTGTGTGTGTGTGTGTGTGTGTTGAGGGAGTGAGTGTGAATATGGGTGTGTGAGTGTGAATGTATATGTGTTCGGGGGGGGGGAGTGTTATCAGGTGTGTTAAGGGAGTGAGTGTGGGTGTGTGTTGGGGGAGTGAGTATGTATGTGTGTGTCGGTGGAATGTTAGCAGGTGTGTTGGGGAAAGTAAGTTTGTGTTTGTATTGTGGATTAGAATGGAGGGATGAGTGTGTTGATGCATATGTTGGGGTGTGAGTGTGAATGCTTGTGTTGGGGATGTGAATATGGATGTGTTGGGAGGATGAGTGAGGGTGTGTGTAAGTGTTGTGAGAGTGAATATGTGTGTGTGGATGTGTGTGTGTCGGGGGAGTGTTACCAGGTGTGTTGAGGGAGTGTGTGTGTGTGTGTGTGTGTGTGTGTGTGTGTGTGTGTGTGTGTGTGTGTGTGTGTGTGTGTATGTGTGTGTGTGTGTGTGTGTGTGTGTGTGTGTGTGTGTGTGTGTGTGTGTGTGTGTGTTGAGGGAGTGAGTGTGGATGTGTGTGTGTCGGGAGAGTGTTAGCAGGTGTGTTAAGGGAGTGAGTGTGGGTGTGTTTTGGGAGAGTGAGTGTGAATGTATATGTGTCGAGAGAGTGTTATCAGGTGTGTTAAGGGAGTGTGTGTGTGTGTGTGTGTGTGTGTGTGTGTGTGTGTGTTGGGGGAGTGAGTGTGAATGTGTGTGTGTGTGTGTGTGTGTGTGTTTAGGGAGTGTTATCAGGTGTGTTAAGGGAGTGAATATGGGTGTGTGAGTGTGAATGTATATGTGTTCGGGGAGGGGGGAGTGTTATCAGGTGTGTTAAGGGAGTGAGTGTGGGTGTGTGTTGGGGGAGTGAGTATGTATGTGTGTGTCGGTGGAATGTTAGCAGGTGTGTTGGGGAAAGTAAGTTTGTGTTTGTATTGTGGATTAGAATGGAGGGATGAGTGTGTTGATGCATATGTTGGGGTGTGAGTGTGAATGTTTGTGTTGGGGAAGTGAATATGGATGTGTTGGGAGGATGAGTGAGGGTGTGTGTAAGTGTTGTGAGAGTGAATATGTGTGTGTGTATGTGTGTGTGTGTGTGTGTGTGTGTGTGTGTGTGTGTGTGTGTGTGTGTGTGTGTGTGTGTGTGTGTGTGAATGTGTGTGTGTGTGTGTGTGTGTGTGTGTGTGTGTGTGTGTGTGTGTGTGTGTGTGTGTGTGTGTGTGTGTGTGCTGGGAGGAGTGAATTTTAGTGCGTGTTATTGGGGGAAGCGATTGTGAGTGTGTGTAGAGGGAATGAGTGTTAAGGTGTGTGCAGGGGGAGTGAGTTTCTGCATGTACGTGTGTGTGTGTGTGTGTGTGTGTTGGTACCTGGGTGTGTGTTTGTGTGTTGGTAGTGTGTGGGTGTGTTTGTGTGTTGGTGGTGGTGTGTTGCTGTGTATGTTGATGGTGGTGTGTGGGTGTGTTTCTCTGTTGGTGGTAGTGTGTGGCTGTGTGTGTTTGTGTGTTAGTGGTGTTTGTTGGTGGAGCCTAGGTGTGTGTGCTTGTGCACATGTGTGTGTATTGCAGCAACTGGGAAAATAGGTAAAATGCACTTCAGACGCCTCGCTAAAGGGAAGTCTGGCCATCGATCGGGAAGATATCGAGTCATTTCGCCCTTTTTTCCCGTTCGCACTGGGTCGTTTCGTGCCAGGTCAGTTCGCTCCGGTAAGTGGGTTGTTTCGTCCGATACAGAACCTGTAGGAGAGACGAAAACAGGGACGAACGGGAATAGGCGCGAAACGACCAGGTGCGAACGGGAAAAGGCGCGAAACGACCCAGAACCGATCGGGAACGCAGCTGGTCTTTGGCGGCGTTGTGCAGGAAGGAAACTTGTAAGGAAGTGTGTTATTATTGTTATTATTGTTATTATAATTATTATTATTATTATTATTATTATTATTACTATTATTGTTATTATCATTATTATTATTATTATTATTATTATTATTATTGTTATTGTTATTATTATTATTATTATTATTATTATTATTATTATTATTACTATTATTACTATTATTTTCATGATCATTGTTAACATATATTTGTCCCGATGTTGCAGGAGAGAAATTATTTAAAGGAAAATAAATCAAGAGTGATGCGAGAGATTCTGCTAATTTTTTATATTTTTTTATACACCAATGGAAGCTACGTAGCGAAGACTAGTGTGGGTGTTGAGTGGGCGTCCCGTGGCGGTTCTTATTACTATTGCTGGAATCACTCCTTATCAAGATGTATAAAGAACCTCAACTCTAATGTTTTCTCCCTTTTCATCATTAGTATTCGTCTCTCTCTCTCTCTCTCTCTCTCTCTCTCTCTCTCTCTCTCTCTCTCTCTCTCTCTCTCTCTCTCTCTCTCTCTCTCTCTCTCTCTCTCTCTCTCTCTCTCTCTCTCTCTCTCTCTCTCTCTCTCTCTCTCTTATATTTTTGTAGTAGGATAAAGGAGTATGGAATGAGATGTTTTGTTTAGAGTTCTATTTCTTCAAGGACATTGTTAAGGTCTGGCTGCTGAGCATTAGCACAACTTACACCACTACATTT
>JAPQNM010001519.1:15000-30000 GCA_029783475.1 Metacarcinus magister | reverse complement strand
TATGTGTTCCTATGTCCTATGTGTTCCTCCTCCTCGTATCGTAATAAAAGTACTTGATAATATTAAAGTAAACAAAACTCCTGGGCCTGACCGCATAGCGCCACGTGTATTAAAAGAAACCAAAAATCAAATATGTAAACCCCTCTCGATAATTTTTAATAAATCACTAAACTCCGGTAAAGTACCTCGAGACTGGAAACTTGCAAATGTTACCCCCATCCAAAAGAAGGGAAACAAGTCTCTTCCATGTAATTATAGACCGATCAGCCTCACCTCAGTAGTCAGTAAATTAATGGAAACCATATTGCGTAACAAACTAGTAAGCTTCTTGGAAGAGAACAGTCTCATTAAAAACTCCCAACATGGCTTCCGTAATAAACGTTCATGCCTCACTAACCTACTAGACTTCTACAACGACGTATTTAACATATTCGACGAATCCAAAGCGGTAGACGTCATTTATCTGGACTTTCAAAAAGCGTTTGACAAAGTTCCCCATAAGCACCTTCTAAGTAAATTAATTTCGCACGGCATTACTGGTAAAATTCACTCGTGGCTCGAAGACTGGCTCTACGAGAGAAAACAACGCGTCGTTATTAACGGTAAAGCATCAAACTGGCGAAACGTTCTAAGTGGAGTGCCGCAAGGTTCAGTGCTCGGCCCCGTTCTTTTTGTAATCTACGTAAATGACATCGATGAAGGCCTCACCTGTAAGATATCCAAATTTGCTGACGACACGAAAATAACTGGAAGAGTTACTACTACTGCCGAAAAAGCGCTATTACAGTCCGACCTCGATCGCTTAGTAAATTGGTCAAAGAAGTGGCAGATGACGTTTAACTTAAATAAGTGTAAAGTTTTGCATATTGGGAGTAACAATAATCGCACTAACTATTCAATGAACGGTACCGAACTTCTTAAAGTTAATGAAGAAAAAGACCTGGGTGTAACTATTAGTAGCGACCTCAAACCAGGCAAACACTGCTCAGAAGCCGTTAAAACCGCTAACAAATTAATTGGTTTCATTGGCAGAACCTTCGAGTTTAAATCTGATAAAGTCGTCCTGACACTGTTCAATTCCCTCGTACGTCCGCATCTCGAATATTGCGTTCAGTTTTGGTCACCTTACTATAGAAAAGACATTGTAAAGCTGGAGAGAGTCCAAAGACGAGCCACAAAAATGATTCCGCGACTGCGCAATAAGCCATACGAGGAACGACTGAAGGAGCTCAATCTGTTCAGTTTAGAGAAACGTAGATTACGGGGAGACCTAATAGAAGTTTTCAAAATGATTCGTGGTTTCGATAACGTCAATATAAGCGATTACGTAATTGTTGATCGGGAAAGAAACACAAGAAACAATGGATTCAAAATAATCGGTAAAGCCTTCAGATCGGAAGAATCTAAACACTTTTTCTTCAATAGAATAGTTAATGTATGGAACTCTCTCCCAGCACAGGTAGTCAACAGTAATACGATTGAAACTTTTAAAGCGAAACTCGATAAGTACTTGATGACAAAACCTAACCTAACTTATTACCCGCTTCGTTAATGATGAAAAATTTTCAAATAGTGATATATAGCCTTTTTCTTTCTTTTTCACACTATACTATCAAATTTCCTGCGCAGTTTTTATTACTACTTCTGCGCAGGTGTTTCTTTAACCACTTTTTTTCCTGCCGGCGTTTGCCGGAGGGAGAGGTGGGTGGGGAGGAGCCTTCCACTTTACTATCCTTTACCTCAGACTTGTAGAGAATATAGAAGTAGAGTAGCTACACAGGCAACCTTGTAAGGCCCACCAGGGCTGTTGTTGCCTGTTATTCCTTTGTATTCCTTTGTATTCCTCCTCCTCTACTAATGAACGCACTACTGAAGCCGTTCTACCATCCTCTCCAACCCTACCGCCCTTTACTGAGGTCATTTCTGTGTGTGTATGTGTGTGTGTGTGTGTGTGTGTGTGTGTGTGTGTGTGTGTGTGTGTGTGTGTGTGTGTGTGTGTGTGTGTGTGTGTGTGTGTGTGTGTGTGTGTGTGTGTGTGTGAGTGGATGGGTGAGAAGGTATTATTATTATTATTATTATTATTATTATTATTAGTAGTAGTAGTAGTAGTAGTAGTAGTAATAGTAGTAGTAGTAATAGTAGTAGTAGTAATAGTAGTAGTAGTAGTAGTAGTAGTAGTAATAGTAGTAGTAGTAGTAGTAGTAATAGTAGTAGTAGTAGTAGTAGTAGTAGTAGTAATAGTAGTAGTAGTAGTAGTAGTAATAGTAGTAGTAGTAGTAGTAGTAGTAATAGTAGTATTAGTAATAGTAGTAGTAGTAGTAGTAGTAGTAATAGTAGTAGTAGTAGTAGTAGTAGTAATAGTAGTAGTAGTAGTAGTAGTAATAGTAGTAGTAGTAGTAGTAGTAGTAGTAGTAGTAGTAGTAGTAGTAGTAGTAGTAGTAATAGTAATAGTAATAGTAGTAATAGTATTAGTAGTAGTAGTAGTAGTAGTAGTAATAGTAGTAGTAGTAGTAGTAATAGTAGTAGTAGTAGTAGTAGTAGTAGTAGTACCAAAAGAACGAGCAGGAGAAGACAAGGGCCTACGGTGAGAGGATCCTGCAAGTCGACCATGGTACCTTCACGCCCCTGGTCTTCACCACATCTGGCGGAATGGGCCCCAAGGCTAGGAGCTTCTACTGAAGACTAGCTGATTTGATGTCATCAAAGAAGCACCAGCCAAGGAGCTCCGTCGCCGCCTGGATGAGGTGTCGCCTCTCCTTCTCCCTGCTCCGGTCTGCCCTCCTGTGTCTCAGGGGTACGAAACATTCCACTCCCTCCAACACGGACATAAGTGACCTCGATTACGAGGCCACAGTGGTAGAGAGTGGGATAAGGGTAGATAGGTTAGAGATAGAGTAAGGATGTAAATTTTGGGGTAGATAGTTAGTATAGATATATGTTAATTTGAATACATTCTTAGGGTTAGGAATATTATGGTTGGATGCCACAGTCATTAGCGACCAGAGTTGGGGCTGATGACCTCCAATTCGTGGAGCCCTTTGAAATAGACGCAGGGTGGAGGTATCTTTTAATATGTAGTTTGTAGTTGATTAAAAAAAAAAAGTAGTATTAGTAGTAGTCGACGCAGGTCAGTGTTCTAATGAGGTGTTAAGTCGGGACCCTGTAAACAGGCCATGCTGAGTCGCCACCTGCGCCGCCTCTCATTGTCCAACACCGACACTGGGTGACCAAAACTTCTTATTGTATACACATTTAATCTGTTACATTGTATATTCATTTAGTTAGTAGTATCCATACGTGATAGAATCTACCACATAACGTGCCAGACCCACCCACGTCACGTAAGTATCATTTTATATATCAGTATTTCTTTAATTTTCAATATTACTATATTGAACTTGTTATAATTACTATCCTGCCACTACTGTTATTAATACTATTGCACATTCAAATTACACATTATTGAAATTGTCATTACCAAATGCCCCATCAGGTTACTACTCATTGTTTTAACCAACAATAGAACCCTTTCGTTCAGAACCTTTTCGTCTCATCGTTGCATCTCTCTTTATTCTCAGTCCCCCACCAACCCCTTCCCTCTACATCTCAGTTTCCCCTTTATCCCATTTTCCCATTTTCTCTCGCATTCTCCCTCCGCCTTCCCCTCCTTCCCTACTTTCGTTCTAATTCCTCAATCTCTCTCCCTATCTCCTTACTCTCTTCCCTCTCCCCCCTCCTCTCTCTCTCTCTCTCTCTCTCTCTCTCTCTCTCTCTCTCTCTCTCTCTCTCTCTCTCTCTCTCTCTCTCTCTCTCTCTCTCCCTCTCTCTCCCTCTCTCTCTCTCTCTCTCTCTCTCTCTCTCTCTCTCTCTCTCTCTCTCTCTCTCTCTCTCTCTCTCTCTCTCTCTCTCTCTCTCTCTCTCTCTCTCTCACTCTCGCTCCAAACCCCTTCCCCTTCTCTCTCTCTCTCTCTCTCTCTCTCTCTCTCTCTCTCTCTCTCTCTCTCTCTCTCTCTCTCTCTCTCTCTCTCTCTCTCTCTCTCTCTCTCTTTTTTTTTCTCTCTCTCTCTCTCTCTCTCTCTCTCTCTCTCTCTCTCTCTCTCTCTCTCTCTCTCTCTCTCCTCTCTCTCTCTCTCTCTCTCTCTCTCTCCTCTCTCTCTCTCTCTCTCTCTCTCTCTCTCTCTCTCTCTCTCTCTCTCTCTCTCTCTCTCTCTCTCTCTCTCTCTCTCTCTCTTTTAACATAATGTCATTAAACTTTTTTATAAGCCATAATAATTTAATGCTATCTAGCCAATGTCTAATTCACCCGGACCAAGGTGTTGTATGTGTACCAGACAGGATCATAAATGCTACAATTGTTCGTGTGCGAGAAACAACAGAAAATGTACATCCTGTAGGAAAGGAGACAGGTGCAGGAACCCCAGGGGACGTGACCCCCAGGGCAGGGAGAGGGACGAAGTGAGGCCAGATGACAGCCAGGATCCCCAGCGAGATGAGGAGCAGCAGCCAGCGAGGGAGACGGAAGAGGGGATGGTGGGTGGCCCGCTGCAACCGCCACCACCACTACCGTTGCCGCCGCCGCCGCCCCCCATCCCCCTCCGCAGCCGCCACCCCACCTACGCCGCTGACGCCGCCGCCGCCACCACCTCCACCACCACCACCAACACCACCGCCACCGCCACCACCCAACTCTGGAGGGGCAAGAAATGAAAACCGGAGAGGGAACGCCATATGGAAGGATCTGACAGAGGCAGAAACAACCATATGGGTGCGTGACACCTATCGCGAGCTAGCTGGATGGTTTACAAGCAACCTTTTTGAGCCACCAAAATGTCCGGCCACCACCAAAATCACCAAGGAAATGGCTGTCCTCCTCAACAGCTACAACCTTGACACGCCTCTATCACCATTTGCCCTCAAACTGCTCTTTCTGCTGCCAAAGCTCTTCTTTCAAAAGACACACAGGAAGAGCAAGACAAGTGATAATATAAAGGCAGTCTCAAGAAGAGTGGAACTGTGGCTCCAAAACAAACGGGATGAGCTCCTGGAGGAGGCCAGGGCCATACAGAAGAGACTGCCGAGACCCTCCATCAACCGTCACAGAGAAGAGGATAAAGCCCGTAGCTTTGCCGACAGGATGCGGCAAGGCAACGTGTCATCAGCACTGCGGGCCCTCAACGAGAATGAGTCCGGTGGTGCGTTGCCCCTCAGTAGAGAAACCATCAGTCAGCTGGAGGAAAAACATCCTCCTCCCAGCGACTTAACCGGACTCAGACTGCAGGGCCCGCATATATCCCCGAATAGTGTCATCTACGAGATGATCACGGGGGAAATGGTGTGGAAGAAATCCCTCCAGACACATGGCAGTGCTGGTCCCTCAGGCCTGGATACGAGAGGGTGGCGTCGCCTGCTGAGCAGCACCATCTGTGGCAGTGGCGCTAGTGACCTCTGCAGTGCCATCGCAGCACTAGCAAGGAAACTTGCCACCACCACTGGTCACCATCTCGACGCCCTCACTGCCTGCCGCCTCATTCCTCTTGACAAGAAGCCAGGATGCAGACCCATCGGCATCGGCGAAGTCATACGACGCGTCGTGGGTAAATGCATCATGGCTGTCGTTAAGGAGGATGCGAGAAGGGCGGCGGGGAACCTGCAGGTTTGTGCAGGACAACAGACAGGAGGGGAAGCAGCCATCCACGCCATGAGGGAGATATTCGCCCAAGAAGACTGTGAAGCGGTTCTGTTAGTGGACGCAAGAAACGCGTTTAACTCCATTAACCGAAAAACAATGCTTCATAATATTAAAATCAAGTGTCCTTCCCTGGCTACATACGCTGAAAACACTTATAGTGAACCTTCTAATTTATATGTAAATAGTAGTGGTAGCAATAAGGTTAGGGTTTTAAGGTCAAGGGAAGGAACAACTCAAGGTGACCCAGTGGCCATGGCGATGTACGCCCTTGGCATGTCAGTGCTTCAAGACGTGATTGCATGTGAAAAAACTAATGTGAAGCAGGTGGCATATGCCGACGACGTATCAGGGGCCGGCAAATTACGGGAACTAAGACACTGGTGGGGGTTAATACAGGACAATGGCTCTACCATAGGATACACACCCAACGCCGCTAAATCCGTCCTCATTGTCAAGCCAGATCATTATGACTGGGCCGTAAACATTTTCAGTGGCAGTGGAGTAGTGATAACAAAGGACGGACAGCGGCATTTGGGTGCTGTTATCGGAACAGAGGAGTATAAGAAGGAGTACGTCGGAGAGAAAGTGTCTGAGTGGGTGCAAGAGGTCGATGTCCTGTCTGCCATGGCCAGGACTGAGCCTCACGCAGCCTACTCGGCCTACACGCATGGCCTGCAACATCGGTGGAACTTCGTCATGCGCACCTCAGACCGCTGGAGGAATCTATAAAGAACACCTTCCTACAAGCGTTACTGAGATCTCCCGGCCTGGGGAATGACGAGAGGGCGTTGCTCGAACTCCCTCCAAGTCTGGGCGGGATGGGAATCACCTCTCCGGAGAAGTTGGCTGTGGTGGAGAACCTCAACTCCATCAACCTTACCAGGTCCCTCACGGATATGATCATTGCTCAGGACGCACATGGTGAAATTGACCAAAGTGCGATCGCTGACCAAAAGAAACGAATCTCACGAGACAGGCAACAAAGGCAGAAGACCAGCCTTGAACACCTTTTGACCATCCTGCCTCCAGATAGCGTGAGAAAAATCCACATCGCACAGGAGACGGGAGCGTCCAACTGGCTAGCATCACTACCAATCAGAGCAAAGGGCTTCGACCTCTACAAACAAGAAGTTGTCGATGCCGTTGCTCTGAGGTATGGCTGGCCAGTGGAAGGGCTCCCTAACACCTGTGTGTGTGGTTCCCCCAACAACGTCGACTACACCATGACGTGCAAAAAGGGGGGATTCGTGTGTATCAGGCACGACGAGGTGAGGGACCTGACAGCCAGCATGCTCAGGGAGGTGTGCCATGACGTCTCCACCGAGCCAACTCTTCTGCCTCTAGATGGGGAACACCTGCGATACAGAACAGCCAACACCGCCCCTGAGGCTCGCGTGGACATCGGTGCTCGGGGATTCTGGACCAGAGGGCAGCGGGCCTTTTTGGACATCCGGATCTTCGACCCGATGGCTGCCTCCCATCGCGAGCTCTCCCTCGAGGCTGTCTACCAAAGGAACGAGCAAGAGAAGACAAGGGCCTACGGTGAGAGGATCCTGCAAGTCGACCATGGTACCTTCACGCCCCTGGTCTTCACCACATCTGGCGGCATAGGCCCCAAGGCTAGGAGCTTCTACTCAAAACTAGCTGACTTGATGTCATCAAAGAAGCACCAGCCAAGGAGCTCCGTCGCCGCCTGGATGAGGTGTCGCCTCTCCTTCTTCCTGCTCCGGTCTGCCCTCCTGTGTCTCAGGGGTACGAAACATTCCCCTCCCTCCAACACGGACATAAGTGACCTCGATTGCGAGGCCACAGTGGTAGAGAGTGGGATAAGGGTAGATAGGTTAGAGATAGAGTAAGGACGTAAATTTTGGGGTAGATAGTTAGTATAGATATATGTTAATTTGAATACATTCTTAGGGTTAGGAATATTATGGTTGGATGCCATAGTCATTAGTGACCAGAGTTGGGGCTGATGACCTCCAATTCGTGGAGCCCTTTGAAACAAACGCAGGGTGGAGGTATCTTTTAATATGTAGTGGTAGTAGTAATAGTAGTAGTAGTAGTAGTAGTAGTAGTAATAGTAGTAGTAGTAGTAGTAGTAGTAGTAGTAGTAGTAGTAGTAGTAGTAGTAATAGTAGTAGTAGTAGTAATAGTAGTAGTAGTAGTAGTAGTAGTAGTAGTAGTAGTAGTAGTAGTAGTAGTAGTAGTAGTAGTAGTAGTAGTAGTAGTAGTAGTAGTTGTTGTAGTAGTAGTAGTAGTAGTAATAGTAGTAGTAGTAGTAGTAGTAGTAGTAGTAGTAGTAGTAGTAGTAGTAGTAGTAGTAGTAGTAGTAGTAGTAGTAATAGAAGTAGTAGTAGTAGTAGTAGTTGTAGAAGCTTGGGAGTTACAAACACACAAGGGTTGAGACACAGACGTATTCTGGCTTGGTGGTTTATTGGTGACAAGGATGTGTTACAGCTACACAGGGAACTCAGGAATTGTGTGTGCTTCTGAGTGAGCTGTGTCGTTAACTGCCGTCCCCTGGCCAGAGAGGTGCGTCCCTCAGGTCAGGTCACGGCAAGACAGGTGATATGAGGTCAGGTACAGGTACAAGGAATAAGGATACATAGGATAAAATAAAAGGGAGATAGGATATAATAAGATTGAAGGATATTGATAGGATTATATGTAAGGGGGGAAGGGGGGAAGGGGGGCAGAAAGGGGGACAAGGGGGGGTGGGAGAAGGAATAATGTGGTTTGAAAATTATACTACAATTCAGAATATTACTTCAAGAATATTAATTAATGTGAGAAAGATCATTTATATCCTTCCTTCTCTCCTCCTCTTCCTCCTCCTCCTTCTTCCTCTTCCTCCATCTTCTTTCCCCTTCTCCTCTTTCATTCTTCCTCCTCCTTCTCCTCCTCCTCCTCCTCCTCCTCTTTCATTCCCCCTCCTTCCATCCTCCTCCTCCTCCTCCTCCTCCTCCTCCTCCTCCTCCTCCTCCTCCTCCTCCTCCTCCTCCTCCTCCTTCCTTCATATTTTCAATCACTACTCCTACATCTTCCTCCACCCCTTCCTCCTCTTTCATTCTTCATCTTCCTCCTCCTCCTCCTCCTCCTCCTCCGCCTCCTCCTCAGTCGATCCCGTGACCTAGCTCCGGCCAGACTAACTCCCTGCTCCCTGACCTCTGCGGCCAAGTGGTGCAAATTCATCTTGTCTTCGTTGCGATAAGTGTACCTTTGCATTACACAAAGCATACACACCTTCCGTACTTAAATAGTGCTCGCATTAGCCAGAAAAACAAAACACACAGCCCTTAACATCCATAGTGATACATACTGTAGCTAAATTGTCTCATATAA
The DNA here is from genome assembly GCA_029783475.1 of Metacarcinus magister. NCBI lineage: Eukaryota > Metazoa > Arthropoda > Malacostraca > Decapoda > Cancridae > Metacarcinus > Metacarcinus magister. The sequence goes on along the minus strand of JAPQNM010001519.1, from coordinate 20,969 downwards.
ACATCAGTGCTACATATTGTATTTATTTTGCCTGCGATTTGATTTTGTGTTTAGTTGTGTTCCCTTATCTCTGATTGTTCATTCTGTTTCCTTGTTTCTGTCTTAATTTCCGTGGTAAAACAAAGAAAGGATAAAATAGGCCTACCTGCCTGCATTCTTGCCAGCTACAAAGAATTCCCTGGGGAACTACAGACGGCCGCTGGATAGCACACACCCACCGAGACAAACCAGTTGACACACCGCATATTTTATTTATTGTCGTAAAATTATTAAAAGCCTTTCAGAAATGCCGTCCACGATGAAAAAATGCGAGAGCTGTGAGGAGCGTTTTGTAAAAAAGTTCTTCCAGCAATCTACAACCTGTAGGCTATGTGTGCAAGAACAGAAATTTAACACTTTGTGGGATTTCGTCACTGCTAAACTTGGATTTGTAACCCCCCCTGACGCCTCTGCCTCCAACCCCAACACTCCTCCCCCTTCCTCTTCCTCCTCCTCCTCCTCCTCCTCCTCCTCCCTCACCGCCGCCTCCTCCTTCTCCTCCTCCCCCTCCACCTCCACCACCCCCCCCAGCCTCCTCTTCCTCCTCCTCCTCCTCTCTCTCATCCCACTCTTCCACTGCTGCCTCCTGCCCCTCCACCTCCTCCTCTACCCGCGTACCCTCCAACACCCTCCCAGCCCCCTCCTCCTCCACCCCCCCTTCCTCCTCCTCCTCCTCCTCCTCCTCCTCCTCCTCCCCCTCCCCTCCTCCTCCTCCACCTCTCCCGCCAGTACCTCCTCCGCCATCCTTTCCTCCTCCTCCTCCTCCGACATTCCTTCCTCCTCCTCCTCCTCCTCCTCCTCCTCCTCCTCCTCCTCCTCCTCCTCCTCCTCCTCCTCCTCCTCCTCCTCCCCCTCCTCCTTTACTGCGACGGACTGCACCTAAACAGCGTTGGGAATGCACGCTTAGGCAGACTTTTCAGTGACCAAGTTTTTCTCTATAGGTCAAAAAACGCCGAGCGAACGGGAGCAGCAACGACGTCGTAGTTGCTCCGTGTAATGCCACCGCTGATCCAAATACTAATGCCATTGCTGATCCAAATATTAAAGTTTGTTATGTAAATGCTCGCAGCATCAGAAATAAATTCACAGATCTCGAAGCTCAGTACCATATCATAGGAGTCACAGAATCATGGTTAGATACGTCGAACAGAGATTACATTGCAGAATTTCAGTTACCTGGTTATACAATCTTTAGCTGTGAGAGAGATAACAGAATTGGCGGTGGTGTAATCCTATATATTCACAGCTCGCTCCATCCGATCTCCATTAAAACAGAACCCATCAACGATGTGGACACAATTTTGATCGAATTAAAGAGTAACTCAAGTAGAAAAATACTCGGATTGATCTACAGTCCTCCAGGTCGCAGCGCTGAAATTGACCGTTTACTATTCGAATCAATCTCCGAAACAATTGGTCAATGCGAGACAATTATTATGGGTGATTTTAACTTGCCAGTAACGAGATGGGGAAATCCGTTACGATCTAATACAGGACACGACCTGTACACGAACTTATTAGAGAGCGAATTACATCAACATGTTCATGAACCGACGCGAGACTTAAATACCCTTGATCTCATTCTTTCAACAAGTAAAGATCTAGTCAGCAACGAAAATGTCGGCCCAGTTTTCAGTTCAAGTGTCCATCGGATAATCACGTTCAATTTGAAAATGAAGGAAATAAAAGTAAAAGACAGTAAGGAGAAGGGTTTTACCCATGGTGCCGGTAGGCTTCAGGGAGACCTTAGATGGTTGGCCTCCGCCCGTAAGTAGCGCTGGTTAGATCTCTTAAGTGACGCCTTGTTTCTTCTTATCGATAGGCTCATGCTGCCAGCGGAAGCTCCTCGCGCATGTAACGTTGCAGTCCCGGCGAGGATGGTGTTATGGCAGCATGTGGGTGATCTTAGGCCACTCGGCGGTAGTAACGTAGAAAAGTGGCCAGCCCGTGCCGAGGCTCGAACGCGGGACCCTGAGCTGGTATGCCCGACCGCTAGCCACTAGACCACCGCCTCCCCAGAAACTTACCAAATTACCGTACCAAAATTACCGTACCAAATTACCAAAGGGCGAATTTCATCAGAATGCGAACAATTCTCGAAGACACTGACTGGAGTGAACTGCTGTCAGAGTCAGCTATTGATAAGTCATGGGAGGCCTTTACCACAAAACTAAATGAAGTTATAAGCGTATGTGTACCGTACCGTTACAGACGTTCAGCAAGGAAGAACAAACCAAAATGGTGGAACGAAGAGATAAAAAACAGCCTCTTTCTCAAAAAACACGCGTACAATAAGTACATATCAACTAAAAGCCAAGATGACAAATTAGAGTTTGACAGAATTCCTCGCGATACTAAGAGATTGATGAAGCGAAGCAAGAAAAACCTTGAAGAATATATAGCGGAATCATGTAAATGTAATCATAAAGAATTTTGTAGTTTTGTTAAGAGTAAAAAAGCCCTTACCTGTAATATCGGTCCACTTACTAAGGGACATGGAAATCACACAAATGACGAAAACGAAATGGCTACAATCCTTAATAACTTTTTTGCATCCGTATTTACAGAAGAGGATTGTTCATCGTTTAAGCCACTTGAGATTAGAAGGACCAAAAACCTCTTAAATGATATACTCATCGTAGAAAATGACGTTTTGCAAAAAATCGATAAGATGAAAACAAACAAAACCCTTGGACCAGATGAAATTTCCCCGAGAATCTTGAAAGAGGTCAAGCACCAGATCAGTAAACCGCTTGCAATCTTATTCAATAAATCCTTAAGAGATGGTAAAGTTCCATCAGATTGGAAACGTGCAAATGTAACACCAATCTTCAAAAAGGGGGACAAGTCACAACCCGGAAATTATAGGCCAATCAGTCTGACTTCAGTTGTATGTAAATTAATGGTGACAATCATTCGTGACAATGTGGTGAAATTCCTTGAAGACAACGATATAATAAAACCCTCACAGCATGGTTTTCGTAATAAACGTTCATGTTTAACTAACTTATTAGACTTCTTCCACAATGTTTTTGACGCGTACGATGAAAGAAGAGCAGTAGATGTCATATATCTGGATTTTCAAAAGGCCTTTGATAAAGTACCTCATCAACGATTGCTTGATAAACTAATGACTCACGGTATCTCTGGTAGCATTTACAATTGGCTTTTGGACTGGCTCTCTGAACGTAAGCAGAGAGTAGTCTTAAACGGTGTCTCCTCTCAATGGTTAAACGTAAAAAGTGGCGTACCACAGGGTTCAGTGCTTGGTCCTGTCTTATTCTTGATATATGTTAATGACATAGATGATGGGATCACTTGCAAAATATCGAAATTCGCTCACGATACGAAAATTGTAAGCAAAGTAACTACGACAATTGACAGAGAAGTCTTACAATCAGACCTAGATCGACTAACGTCTTGGGCCAATAAATGGCAAATAAAATTTAACGTTGAAAAATGCAAGGTATTACACATCGGAAGAAACAATGATCACGTTCAGTACTCAATGAATGGTAAACCACTTTCTACAGTAAACAAGGAAAAAAATCTGGGAATCACAATATCAAACGATTTAAAACCCAGTCAACATTGCTTAGAGGTAGTTAAAACTCCTAACAGATTTGTCGGCTTTATTGGGTGTACTTTCGAAAATAAATCAGAAAACGTCATATTAAAACTGCATAATTCACTAGTACGACCCCATCTTGAGTATTGAGTACAGTTTTGGTCCCCATATTACAGAAAGGACATTCATAAACTGGAAAGAGTCCAGCGAAGAATAACAAAAATGATTCCAAGTCTGAAAAATAAATCTTATGAAGAAAGACTTAAGGAACTAAACTTATTCAGCCTAGAAAACGAAGGATGCGAGGGGATTTAATTGAAATGTTCATGATAATCAAAGGATTCGATAATATCAATGCAGAAGATTACATTACTTTTGATCGATCAAATATAACAAGAAGACGTCATTCTTTTAAGATTACTGCTAAAAGATTCACATCAAACGAAGCCAAGCACTTCTTTTTCAATCGGATCGTTAACGTTTGGAACTCCCTGCCCGCCAATGTCGTCGACAGTAAAACAATTACTACGTTCAAAAATAGACTTGACAAATATTTAGAAGCCAATCCACAACTAAAATACTATCCGTTAACGTAGCAAACTTTGAGTATGTTCATCCTGATGTACCTAATTTACGAAAGGTCGATTCAAAAGACGTCGCTAGTGGCCTGACATCGCTTGCCAGGAAGTAGTGGTAGCAGTAATGGTAGTGACAGTAGTGATAGTCTGGTCTTGGTTGGCCTTCCTTTCCTGCCAGCCATGGCTGGGGAGAGAAGCCTTCACCCTTACTATCCTGTATCCTTCACTCTAGATTAGATTGTGTAGTCTCACAAACAGCCTCGTAAGGGCCAGCAGGCCTGTTGCTGTTTGTTCTTCCTATGTGTTCCTATGTGTTCCTCCTCCTCCTCCTCCTCCTCGTCTTCCTCCTTAGTGAATCCAGCCACTCAGAACTTTTAGATTGATTTAAGTGTGTGTGTGTGTGTGTGTGTGTGTGTGTGTGTGTGTGTGTGTGTGTGTGTGTGTGTGTGTGTGTGTGTGTGTGTGTGTGTGTGTGTGTGTGTGTGTGTGTGTGTGTGTGTGTGTGTGTGTGTGCAAAATGAAACTTTTTTTGAGAGCGAGTGAGAGAACAAAAAATAATATATATAGACAATAAATAAATAAATAAATAATAATTATCATCATCATAATTACCATCATCATTGATAATAATAATAATAAAAAAAACGTAATATAGTATAACAAAAAAACACGAGAATATAAAAAACCAAACCTTATTTCCATTAAAACATAAAAAAACCTATAATATTTTTCCCCATCATCATCATCATCATCATCATCATCATCATCATCATCATCATCATCATCATTACCACCATCAATACGTATTTTAGGCCTAAATACATACAACGAACATAACAAGGAAAAACCCTTTGAACTATGATACGTAAACAAAAATAATGATTAAACTGACGTCAAGATATTACGGTTTGTTTTCTTCTCTATTTATATCCACTTATTAATAACTAACTAACGTAAAATTATAATTAAGTAAATAAGCATGCTGGGTGACGACCATTACCTACAAAAACACTCACCCAGCGTACCCAAACTGCTCGCTTCACCACCACCACCACCACCACCACCACCGGAAGCGTTCATATCCAGTAATTTATAGGTGTCAAAAGGATATAGAAAATATTGTGTATACTAGGTAGAAGAAAAAGCGAAGAAACTCAAACTAAATAGAGGTTATTGATGAGGGAAGCTCCTTTGGAAAGACTAGCCTACCCGACCCACACCAGACCAGACCAGACTGCTGTTACACTGTTACATCTGTTACGTCTGCTTGACCTTCATCAGCTGGTGAGGTGATGACTGAGGAGTTCTTCTAAGATTTTCTCATATTATCATTATACCCCTACAACATGTTTCTGTATTGTTCAATAATTTTTCACATATATTTCATTAAATAATATAACTATATGGGAATAAGAATTTGTGTTATTTGCTAAAACAAAATTGCATTGTTAAGCCCGGTTGGTTAGGTCCCTAGGTCCCTTAGCTGCCAAGCCTGCGTTACAAAAGGTTCCAATTTCGAGTTTGGATTACAAACGAACAACACCGCGAAGGACGGCTCTGAAATCGGATTTGTTGAGGGTGGTGGAGATCACTGCTCATTGGCACCGATCACAACTATAGGAAGCGACTGTGAAATAAGCCCACAGACACACAAACACACACACACACACACACACACACACACACACACACACACACACACACACACACACACACACACACACACACACACACACACACACACACACACACACACACACACACACACACACACACACACACAC
>JAPQNM010001518.1:20000-52193 GCA_029783475.1 Metacarcinus magister | reverse complement strand
TAAACATTAAGTTCTGCATACGGCCCCAGGAGGTCAGCCTTGCCTTGAGAAGTGTGGGCCAGACTGCCATTCTCCTGCTGGAGAGAAGGAATGGTGTTCCCTCTCGTCTCGCCCTGCTGCTCCTTCACAAGGCCCCACCAACGCTTTGTCCCCACCTGACCGTCTCTCATCTTTCTTTTGAGGTCCTCCTTCCAGTGCTCTGAGGCCCATTCCTGAGTGGTCCTCATTCGCTGGGCCGCTTCTCTGTGTCGTCACCTATTCCGTGCTGTTTGGCGCCTCTTGTAGGCACGCCAGGCACGATACTTGGCATCAGAGGCGTCACGACACTCAGGACCAAACCAAGACTGGTCGGATGGCTTGCCTGTGTACTGGGAGTGTGGCACCCAGCGCTCCTGAAGGGCAAGGAGCAGCTCGGTGAGCCGCCCCACCTGCTGGTCCACGTCACCACACAGCACGTCCTTCCAGTCCGTACCACTTAATTCAGCTCTGAGGGCATCCCAGTTAGTGGCATCCCACCTCCAGAGCGTGCGGGTGTAGCTCTCCTCACGCGGCCTCCTGAAGTGAACCTTGGTGAGCACTGCCGCGTGATCCGAGGTGTCCACAAAGTCCAGAAGCTCGCACTGCACACTGTGAGGGGGAAGATCAGACACCACAGGGTCCAGGGAGGACCCAGAGATGTGTGTGGGGAAGGCGACGTAGTTGTGGAGGTCGTGGTCTACAAGCAAGGTGTTAAAAGCATCCCGAACAATGTGCTGGTTCAGGTTGCCTATAATTAACACCTTATCACACTGGCTGGTGGTCATCATTGAGTCCAGGTTCACTGTGAGGAATTCCAGCAGTGCTGTGCCCTGCGAGGGAGGACGATAACACCCGATACACAGTAAACCTTTGCTCTCATTATCAACTATATTTATTGTTAATATTTCCAGCTCACTAGGCACGGTTACGGGTGGCACTATTACCTGGGCGTTGATACATTCCTTGTAACAGAATGCCACGCCCCCTCCGTGCGTGGAGCGATCCTTCCTCACCCAAGCCGAGTATCCACGGACTCGGGCATAGTTTGGCGGCACTTTATCGTCCAGGAAGGTTTCGCTCACAAACACTACATCAGCCCGGTGCCTGGTAATCCCACTGTGAGTAAGTTCACCAATGTTTGTGTGAAAACTCCTCACATTAGCCGACACTATCTTTAGGTCACTGTTGTCTGCCTTGTGGCATCGCAGGGTACTGGAGTGACCCGGCGCCATAGTGACCAAGATAGACCGGCGCGAGGTGAGGACACTGGGGGGGTGAGGTGCCATGAGGGGCCGCAAATGTGGGCACGGCCTGCCGTGGTTGGGGAGGCTGGTGCAGCTGCCAGGCGACGTTCCTCAGAACCAGCAGAGCCTCCTGTCCACTCTGCCTCACCGCCTGCACTAGCTCCCTCTGCCTCTCGTCCGCTATCCTGATATAGCAAGTCCGGGAAGAGTGGTTGAGGCCTTGGCAGTAATCACAGACGTCCTTCGGACACTGGTCTCGACTGTGACCCTGGCGCTCGCAAGTAGAACACCAAGTTTGCTACTGCCTTGGGTGGGTGGCCTCCTGACGTGGCTGCTGCCTGGACTCGGGAGCTCCTCCTGACGCGGTGTTCCCTCTTGAGGCTGGCTTCCTCTTCTTCTTCTTCCTCTGTTTACTGCTGCCTCCTAGGGACTGATTTTGCCCTTCAGCGCCACTCTGGCCAGAAGAGTTGATACCCCTACGTGGGAAGGGCGTGCCCTGCTCCTGTGCTGATGTGGCCTGGGGTGGGGGCAGGAGACTAGAGAAATGAGAGGGAGGGGTTACGGTGGGTGAGGGTGCGGGGAAAGGTTGGATAAGAGAGGAAGAGGATTGCGTATGTGAGGAGGGAAGGATAGGGTCGACGAGTGTGGAGGGGGTAAGAGGAGAGGATGCAGGGTGTGGGGAGGGAGGGGTGGTGGTGTTGGGTGTGGAGGAAGGTAGAGGAGAGGGGGGAGTAGGTGAGGTAGAAGAGGTGGTGGTGTTGGGAGGGGAGGGAAGAGGAGGAGAGGATGGGGTGGGAGGGTCAGGCATGTTGGATGAGGAGGGAGGTAGGGATAGGGGCTGAGGAGAGTCAGGAGGTCATGAGGAGTCCCACTCACTGTCGACTGTAGTCTGATGAGAAGACAAGGAGCCGCTAGAAGCCGGTTGGCTTATGGAGGTCTCACCTTCACCGTCAATTCTGTAAGGTTTGGCTGAACACGCAACTGTGCACTGTATTATTCCTTCACTGGAGCGTATAGCAAGAATCGTGTCCACTACAGACAGCGCCTCCACCAGTTTTTGTCGCTTGTCAACAAGATCCCCGGAGACAAATCTGTAAATGTTCAACTGACTCTACACGCCAGCCAGGTCCTTACGGATACTCCTCACAAGCCTTACGAGCTCCTCCTTCCTCAGGTCGTTCAGGCCGTCGTCGGGATCCTCCTCCACCGGACCAGTGGATGTTTGGGGGGCGTGATCCGCTTGTGCAGGGGGGTCGGGAGTCGCCTGTGCTCTCGGAATAAATTGTGTCACTCTCTCTTTCTCTCTCTCTCTCTCTCTCTCTCTCTCTCTCTCTCTCTCTCTCTCTCTCTCTCTCTCTCTCTCTCTCTCTCTCTCCCTCCCTCCCTCCCTCGCTCGCTCGCTCGGTCGGTCGGTCGGTCGGTCGGTCGGTCGGTCTCTCTCTCTCTCTCTCTCTCTCTCTCTCTCTCTCTCTCTCTCTCTCTCTCTGTCTGTCTGTCTGTCTGTCTGTCTGTCTGTCTGTCTCTCTCTCTCTCTCTCTCTCTCTCTCTCTCTCTCTCTCTCTCTCTCTCTCTCTCTCTCTCTCTCTCTCTCTCTCTCTCTCTTTTTTTTTATATAAACAAAGTTAACATAATATATATATATATATATATATATATATATATATATATATATATATATATATATATATATATATATATATATAGGTGGATTATAAAGGATATATATTATATATTACATGAAGCTAGCTAAAGAGGCCCTTCTTCGGGAGAACTTCTATCTAAAAGCTAGCCTGTTTCTGGATGGAGATACTCACATGAGTTGTCTTTTTTTTGTTTTTGTTTTTTGCGGCACTTAAGGAGGGTGTGTGCGACACCACAAGTGGAATCACACTTGCTGAGTTGTCATTTCATGGACTAGAACGTCAGCTGTGAAGGCATTCCACAGTGTTGCTGTGGCCCAGGTGAAGGCGCTTTGACAGCTGGCTGTGTGGGTCCGCGGGACATCCAGGAGGAGATCACTTGACACCACCGTCCTCGTGATGTGCTGGTATCTCCTCCATGGGACCATCAGGGCTGTCAAGTGCGGTGTGTGCTTTACCTGCGCCTTGTGCAGCACTCTTCTCCGGTGCTCCAGGCTGTCCAATTGACAGGCGGGACCGGGAGTGGCGTGTTGGCGCTGGTATTGCTGTTGTGGCTGCAGTTGTTGCTGCTGCTGCTGGTGTTGCCTCTGCTGCTGCTGCTGCTGCTGTCGCCTTTGCTGCTGCTGCTGCTGCTGCCACCGATGCTGCTGCCGCTGACGCTGCCCCTGGTGGTGGGGTTGTGACTGTTGCAGCTGCTGCTGGTCACGGACTTGCTGTATGAGGCGCTCTGCTCGCCTTTGAACCTTGTCCAGCAGCGTGAGGTGACCCTGGGCGCTGCTCATCCAGGCGAGGGGACTGTACTCCATGACTGGCCTCACTTGAGCTTTGTACAGTCTTATGAGGCGATCAGCGTTGAGCAGGTGTCTCACGCGACGCACGAGTGTCACCCTCAGGGAGGCCCTGTGCGCCACAATCTCCAGTTAGCGCTGAAAGCTGAGTCTTGCATCAACGTCCAATTCCAGGATGTTGATTGAGTCCTTGATTTCGAGGGTGTCGACCCCGAATCTCAGCTTTCTCTCCAACAGCTTGATGTCCTCCCTCGAACGTGATATTACCATGGCCTGGGTCTTCTCAGCAGCAAATTTAACTTGCCACTTTCTAGCCCAGGCCAGGATGTCACCAAGTTGGCGGTTGGTAATAAATATCACGTTCGCAGCCTCATGCCTGTTGAAGAAGTGGGAGAGGGTGCAGTCGTCGGCATAGGCCGATACCACGGGGAGGCTCTGAAGGAGGTCATTCAGGTATATGTTCCACAGGATGGGACCCAGAACCGAGCCCTGTGGAACAGAAGCCTCCACTAGGTATGTGGCAGACGTGCACCCACTCTAAGACTCCTGCCTTGCAAGTAACTCGTGAACAGCGCCAGCAGATGTCCCGATATGCCGAGCTGTTCGAGTTTTGCAAGGAGGCCCTTGTGCCAGACAGCATCAAAAGCCCCTGCAATGTCCAACGCTATCACGAGCGAGGGACGGCTGGAGTCGAGGGAATCCTGCCATGCCTTGGTGAGCAGGAGAAGCATGTCAGAGGCTGAGCGTCCCTTCCTGAACCCGTACTGTCGTGTGGACAAGAGGTGATGCTCCTCCAAGTGGTGAGCCAGTTGTTCAGCTATCACCCTTTCAAGGATCTTACTGACAACTGACAGGAGCGAGATAGGACGGTAGTTGGCCGGATCCGTCCTGTCTTTCTTCTTGTGTACGGGTGTGACACGGGCCTCCTTCCACAGGGCTGGCCAGGTGCCAGTCTGAAGGCATTGGTGAAAGATGTGCGTGAGGGGACCTGCAAGCTCTTCGGCACAGTGTTTCAGCAGGATGGGACTCACACCGTCAGGTCTAGGGGCCTTTCTAGTATTGACGGTGCGAAGGAGGCCAGCCACGGTGTCCTCGGTTACCACCGGGCTGTCAAGGGTGGCGAGGCACAGACGGATAAAGCATGGTGGCTGCCTCTCAGGCTCCTCGGTGGTCATTTTCTGACTGAAGTGAGTGGCCAGGAGGTCAGCTTTTTCTTCATTTTTTACCATCCAGTCGCCAGCTAGTGATGTAAGCGGAGGAATTCTCTTCTGGGTGGTGGTGCCCTGTCTTTCCTTCAACAAAGACCACCATTGCTTGGGGTCGGTTTGGTTGGAGGACAATTTTCTCCTGGTGTTATTTTCCTACCTTTTTCTGGCCCAGGCTGCTGTTTTTATACTTTTCTTGCAGGCGGCACGGTGTAAGGCCTTTTTACGCTGGGTGGGGTGGCGTTTAAAACTTATTCAGGCTTTATGTTTTTCCTCCGCCGCCATGGGACACCTGTAACCGAGCCACGGCTGGTCTCGTGGCTCGACCCGGTACTCCCTGTGGGGGACGTGTTGGGTCTGGACGGCGAGGAGGGCGGTGGTGAAGGCAGCATCATCTTTATCCACGTTGCCGCTGAGTACTGTTGGCCACTCAGTGGCTGCCAAGATACGCTTGAGGGCAGGCCATTCAACTCTATCCCACAACCAGATGGTTCGTTGGCTTGATTCCTCGCTCGCTGGATTGAGGCCGAGGTGGGAGAGCACTGCGTTGTGGTCAGAACTGCCGATCCTTTTCAGTTGTTGGCAGTGCACTGAATCACGAGGAAGGTCGGTGAGAACAGGATCCAATGAGCCACCACGTACATGTGTGGAGAACGTAACATGGTTGGTGAGCCCATGGATCACTGTTAACTCAATGAAGGCCCTGCTCACCAGGTGCTGATTCATGTCACCCACGACTGCAATGTTCTGACAGGCGTGGGTGGCAATGATGGAGTCCAGCTCTCTCTCTCTCTCTCTCTCTCTCTCTCTCTCTCTCTCTCTCTCTCTCTCTCTCTCTCTCTCTCTCTCTCTCTCTCTCTCTCTCTCTCTCACCAGCCTACCACACTGCTCCACCTGACTCCCCCCAACCCCTCCCCACAATCCAAGAGGAAAACAGAAGGCTCTCCAATACAACTACACAAGATCCCGTGGTAAGGGCTGTAACTGATTTTAACCCTCCTATCCCTCCCACCCAGACCAACCCCACATTAGCGATATTACCCCAAGAAGCCTCCCCCGTAGATCCCCCAATCACCCTAACGCCCCTCTCACTCTCCTCCTCCCCCCATACCTCCCTGGTGAGTCAGCGGATTTCACACCTGTTTCTCCTCCTCCCTCTCCTCCTTCGTCTGGACCTGATAATAGCCCTCCCGCCCCACCCTCTCCCCAGAATACCCCCCCCCCTCTCCACTACTGACCCTGTTCCTGTAAATGGCAGCATAAAATCTCTGGAAGAAAAGATTGAGTTAATCCGTAAGTAGTTTTTAGAATGGCAAGCGAAGGTAGAAATGCGCCTCCTTGTTTTAGAGGGAAAAAAAATCATCAATACAGCCAAAAACCGCCCCTATGAACACCAACCAAAGTGAATCAGCCCCACCCTACCCCTCTCCCACACTCTTATACTTGGTGACTCTAATCTAGCACAACTATGTACCACAGACCTTAAAAACTGCAAAATAAGAACACTGGAAGAAGCTAACATTGATCGTATGACGAAATGGGTACAAGAAAAACTCACATGGACCCCAAATAAATGCATAACCTATGGTGGTTTATTTAATATCAAAGAAGGACAGTCAATAGATAACGTGATTGATTCCCTTAGCATCTTACTGAGTGAATTAAAAAAGAAATACAACGAAATGAAAATTTGTGTGTCCCGCCTTGCACCCAGCATAGAGTCTGGTCTTCTTTCTAAATGCATTAATGAGTTTAATGATCAGATACTGAAATGGGCGATCAATAACGACATACACGACGCTGTAATTGAAACAGTCTTTAAGGACAAAAACAATGTGATCGAGAAAACATGCTATATTGATAACGGGAGACACCAGGGCTCCGTCCTGAACAGAAACGGAGTCATCAGACTATTGGAGGCGTGGTGCATAGGACTTAATGGATTCCCAACGTACTGCGTCAACTGGGAAAAAGTTCAGGAAAATACGCATTTAAAACTCGCCAGCTTCCATATGCCATTTCAGTTCTTCCACCCTGAGCAAAGCACAGCCTTCCACAACCCCCCACCACCTCATGCCCCTCCTGCTAGGGCGGAGGAAGGGTGGCAGTTGGTGACACGGGGTCGAGACCGATCACTCAGGAACAAGCCAGAGTTAGCAGCGCCATCCACCTTACTGGGCACCGCGGCTGGCAGGTACTACTACCCCCCTTGGAGCTAGGGGCCTCACAGCTACGGACGCGACCTGACCACCCATTCCGGCCAGCTGATGGGGAGAGGGAGTCAGGTCATCTCAACACCTGCCTCTCCACGCGGGCCGAGGGATAAGTACCACACCTCCCCATATGTCCCCACCACCACCACCACCACTAGGAGCCACCACCACCACCCTCCGCACTATGGTAATTACAAAGCTACACCCACTCAACACATTGGGAGGGAAGTGAGAGGTCGACTGGAGGCAGGTGACCGTGGGCGTGGTCAAGGCGGACATCACCACTACTACCAACAGCCCAAGGATTACAACTCTCCAAGGAGAAAAGAGGCGGCGCCACTGATGGGGAACTCATGTCACACCCCTCACACGCACCGCCAATACACCCACCACCGCGATATGAATGGTGAAGGCACGTGGTATCACCAGAAATTCCCTCCCCTGCCCACACACCCACCCACTGACCAAGGGGACTTGCTTCAACTGTGGGGAACATAACCACGTTCAGAGGAGCTGCCGTTATGATCATAAGATAAGATGCTTTACGTGCAACATGTTTGGTCATAAAAATAAAAACTGTGCACACTATTATGAATAGGAAAATGGCAAAGAAGACTGTGCCGATAATTGTAGCAAAAAATTTTTGACGATTGAACACATCAATGCACAATCACTTCTAGCAAATTTTGATGAAATTAAGTTGATAATGAAATCAAGAGATGTTGACATTGTTTGCATCAGTGAAACCTGGCTCCATCCTCACATAACTGACAACATAATATCAATCCCTAACTACAAGGTTTTCCGTAAAGACAGTGGACGTGGAGGAGGAGTTTGTATATATATATATAAAAGAAATGCTGAAAACTAATCCAATATATCTCAATAGTGTGAATCATCCTGATTTTGAGAACACATATGTAACCATTCAGTGTAACATGTTACCAGCAATAATTGTAGCATGTATTTACAGTCCTACAGGGGATGTAGGACAAAACCCCCAGCGGACAAAACCCCCATAGGACAAAACCCCCGCGGACAAAAACCCCACGGACAAAACCCCCAAGGTAAAAGTGCGAAGTAGGACAAAACCCCCAAGTCATATTTTTTTTGTTTTATTTACTTTAATACCTTTTAATACCATTACAATTAAAAGAAGAAATATAATGTAAGTAATTTATGCTGAAGTAGTCATGAAAAAATATTATAATATCTCTTTGTGTTGGTTCACTCCACCTGATCATTGTTTTGTCTACCTGAGTACCTACAAACAACCGCTATAGAAAGAATGCAAACAAGTAAAGATAAAGAGAAACACTGACCTGTTCATTACGATTTATTAATAATAATAACAATAATAATTCTATTTCACCCGAAGGCATAGGTTATATACAAACAGATAAAGTTAGTTTTACTACAACCTGATGCTCTGCCTTATGCCATTAAAAAAATCCTCCATAGTATTCATTTCATTCACATAGTCCAGACACAGGTTCTTTAAACGCTGTTGATGCTCCTTCGTGGCACGTTTGACTCGTTTTCTTGGAGGCTCACCACGGGAATAATCATGGCTGCTGATACCAGAGCTTGATCCTTCCTAATACTTTGAATGGCCTTCCAGATGGTCGGGTGGTCATGCCCCACAAGCTCATGGAAAAAATAAATTCCAAATCTCATATAGGTTGTTGGTGCGACTCTCATTATCTCATTACCCTCATTATCAATGGTTGCCTGATGAACATTCCATAAGTGTGGCGGAAACAGGGGAGGAATCCTTCTCATGCGTACTGCAGGAATTATTCCATCAGAAAGAGGTGGTGGCTGGATGCGACGGTGAGTGCCGAACACATAGGTGCTACTGATATAGTCCCAACATTCAAAACGTATTCGTGTACTGTTTAAGCTTTTCTTGGTGTATAAATAGCCTCATTATGTTGTTATGGTGGTGACGTG
Source organism: Metacarcinus magister (assembly GCA_029783475.1). Taxonomy (NCBI): domain Eukaryota; kingdom Metazoa; phylum Arthropoda; class Malacostraca; order Decapoda; family Cancridae; genus Metacarcinus; species Metacarcinus magister. The sequence goes on along the minus strand of JAPQNM010001518.1, from coordinate 43,132 downwards.
GGCCCTATTCACACACCTGACCTCACCTGACCTTCAGATTACCTTACCTGTCTACATTCTTTCCTTTTATAATATTTTCTATGATTATTTCAGTAAATTTAATTATATATGGTTAAAATAAATTTAATTATATATATATATATATATATATATATATATATATAAAAACATATATATATATATATATATATATATATATATATATATATGTATATATATATATATATATATATATATATATATATATATATATATATATGTATATATATATATATATATATATATATATATATATATATATATATGATATAAAACAAATTATATATTATAAATTACTTAAGCTATATAATATCTTCTTCAGAAAAAAAACAGAACTGGGGGTTTTGTCCACTGGGGATTTTGTCCGCTGGGGGTTTTGTCCGCTGGGGGTTTTGTCCGCTGGGGGTTTTGTCCGTGGGGGTTTTGTCCGCTGGGGGTTTTGTCCGGACCCCATTTACGGGCACCCAAAGGCCCCGCTGACTCATTTGATTACCTGAATAGCACACTGCAATCACTTTGCCTCAGTAAGAAAAACCTTATGTACTTGGTGATTTGAATGATAACGTAATCTCCCCAACAAATAAAGTAAGTAAAATATTAAGTAATAATAAACTAAAACAGCTAATCGATAAGCCTACAAGAATAACAGACACATCTCGGACTCTATTGGATGTAATAATTACAAACAACACATGTTCTTCCTTATTCAATTGGGGATCATGAACTCATCTCAGCCAAGCTTAATATAACTAAACCTAAGAAACAACGAGTATTCCGGACCTTCCGACACCTTGCCAATTATTCAAAGGATAATCTCTGCACATCCCTTTTTGCAAAATCAAATAAACTAAATGAAATAACACTAACAGACGATGTGAACGCACAATTAAAAAATTTTCAATGGAACATTTACTCAATGTCTTGATGATGTCGCTCCTTTTGTCACGAAAGAAATCCGACGATCCTTTGTACCTTGGCTGAATGATGAGGTTCGTGCCTCAATTGTTGAGAAAAATAACCTACATGCAAAATTGAAGCTAGATCGAAGTAATATTGAGGTGCAACAAGTACTTAAGAATAAGAAGAAAGAACTCAGCATCTCTATCGATAAGGCAAAAAGTTAATTTTATCTTAATGAATTAAATAAAAATAAAGGAAATATAGCTGGCACATGGAAAACAATAAGGGACATTATACCTAACAAAGATTCTTCCAATGTATATAAATATGATAACATGCAAGAAAAGGACGAAGAATTTAACAATTTCTTTGCCAATGTTGGTAAAAATACATTTGATATTTCTCAAGAACAACTATGTAAGAACTTAATTGATCCAGTAATCCACTACTCAAATAACAATGTCACTCATGAGTTCAGACCTCAACCAGTAGACGTTAATACTGTCATACTTGTAGTAAAACATCTAAATAATACAAAATCAACTGGTTCAGATGGAATATCGCTAACATTTGTTAAAGACTCCTTATATGTTATTGCCATATACATCACCTGCATAATAAATACATCCTTTGTAACAGGTGTTGTACCAACGGCCTGGAAACGTGCTACGGTGGTTCCTATTCATAAAAATGGAGACGTTAATAATGCTAGCAATTGCAGACCAATATCAATACTGCCCATTCTTTCTAAAATTATGGAAAAGATCGTTGCCTCCCAGTTAATAAATTATTTGGAGTTTAATAATCAGCTTTCCAACACACAACACGGTTTTCGGCCCAGACTCTCGACCGAAACTGCCCTAGCCACCATAACTGACAATATCTATAACAATATGGATAATAGAAAAATATCATTGCTCACATTATGTGACCTCTCCAAAGCATTCAACAGTGTCAGCCACTCAATACTGTTACGTAAGTGTTATTCCCTTGGTATAAGTTCATTCTGGTTGAACGACTACTTAAGAGATAGAAAACAATGTGTAAAACTTAATGAAACTGTATCTTCTGAGGAAAAAATGACTTATGGTGTTCCACAAAGCTCCATCCTCGGTCCCATTTTATTTACTGTCTATGTAAATGACCTTCGGGACCACCTAGTGGATGGTACAGTAGTCCAGTACGCTGATGACACGCAGTTTCTTCATGCTGACAGTCTAAGCAATCTGGGAACACTTATTACTAAGGCAGAAACATCTCTTCTTGCTATTCAAAAGTATTTTCTAAGAAATGGTTTAATGCTAAATACTAAAAAAACTCAATGTATTTTTATAGGGAATAATCAGCTAATTTCACAGATTCCAAATGACACTGTTATACGGATGAATGACACGATTATCGTCCCAAGCACTAATGTGAAAATTTTAGGCTTACATTTTGATCAACACATGAATTTTGATATACACATAAATGAGTTTAATAGAAAAGTATTGGGCACTCTGATATATGTGAATAGATTTAGTGGATTCTTAAATAAAACAGCAAGAAAAATATGTATAGAGTCATTAGTATTAAGTATAATTAACTACTGTATAAAAATTTGAGGCACAACAAATAAGTTGCAAAAAGCTAAAGCCCAGAAACTACAAAACTTTGCAGCACGGGTTGCTGTTGGTGGCCTGAGGAAATTCAATCATGTGTCCCCAGCTTATGATGACCTTAAGTGGCTTAGGATAGGAAATAAGCATAAATTTGATGTGTTGGTGCATGTATATAAATCCCTATTTAAAATTTACCCTGAATGGCTCTGTGGATTTGATAAGGTCTCTGATGTAACTCGGGAACATACGAGACAGGAAAATAATCTCTATATACCGCGCCTCAAGACTGACACAGGGGCCAGATCACTCAAGGTTTTGGGCCCAACACTGTGGAATGCTCTGCCCAATCAAATTAAGTATGCTATTACATTACGCAAATTCAAGACTGACCTAATACATCACTTTAATAACCACAGTGTAACAAAATAAATCCTTTACTTATGTGCATGACTGATACATTTAAGCTTATTTTAAATATATATCATAGTATTAATATTGTATATGTTGTATATAGTTGCTTTTTATGCATGTAATAACCACTACCCTGTGGATATAAAATCTCTCTCTCTCTCTCTCTCTCTCTCTCTCTCTCTCTCTCTCTCTCTCTCTCTCTCTCTCTCTCTCTCTCTCTCTCTCTCTCTCTCTGTCTGTCTGTCTCTCTCTCTCTCTCTCTCTCTCTCTCTCTCTCTTTCTCTCTCTCTCTCTCTCTCCTTCTCTCTCCCTCACTCTCTCTTTCTCTCTCTCTCTCTCTCTCTCTCCTCTCTCTCTCTCTCTCTCTCTCTCTCTCTCTCTCCTCTCTCTCTCTCTCTCTCTCTCTCTCTGTCTGTCTGTCTGTCTCTCTCTCTCTCTCTCTCTCTCTCTCTCTCTCTCTCTCTCTCTCTCTCTCTCTCTCTCTCTCTCTCTCTGTCGTGACCATAATTATGTGATATGTGGAGGTGGAAGATACATGTGGAAGAGCAACTACGTGGCTTGGAACCACGTAGAAATAGAGAGTTGGGAGAGGAAACACAGATAGTAAGATTAATAGGTCAACAGAAGCGAGATCAAAACAATAACAGATGACATGGTCAGAACAAACAAGTGTTCCTCGTTCGCGCAAATACCTAGGCCAATTAAAGTATTTACTTAAGACCATAAAGGTAATCCCTATACAAGATACAGGAAACAAAATGTACAAAGGAAAATTACAGATGTAGGTGTTTACTTCCCAGAGTGTGTTGAAAGAGAAAGTGACTGGTATGGAAAGTCACCTTTATAGAAGTCTAAGGGAAAATAACATATATGTTGGGGCCTCCCAAAATGTTGTCTTGTGAGAATTGGTAACTGCTAGATTGAGTGTATATATTCAGATTGTAGCGGCCTATAGAATCACTTCACTCAGCCTTTCCACTTTGGAAGTACAACCAACTCAACTCAGAATGGAGATTCTGAATAGTGGGATAAGTGGAAGCTCTGTTCTAATGCAGTCAATTTAGCAGCTGTAGGATGTTATTTTAAGGATATATATTTATGTAGGATTGTGATGTACGAATATTATGCATTGTTCCAGTATATGAATATTATGAATTGCTCCAGGATTTGAATATTATGTGTTGCTCCAATTTATGGATATTGTTGTAGCTCCTAAAGATATTATCTAATGTGCCTGTTTATTTATATATGTTAAATATTGATGAAGGAAATAATGTTTGGAACAGGATTGTCCACTTGATTTATTAAATATAGAAAAATCAAAGTTTTCTGTATCCCGTGACCAAAGTATATGCTGATTAACAGAACACGGAAACGTTGCAATAACGTGCAACGAAATTGGTGGCAGCGGTTGGATTAATGCAACATTGCAATAATTGAATTAATAGATTGCAACCAATCGTGCAATTGAAGAGGAGAAAAAAAATTCTTTACAATTTCAACTTAGTTTGAAATTGTATGATTTTTTGTGACTTATATGAGACGCATTAATCCTGGATTGTTAAAACCTAGCAGATTTAAGAAATCATTGAGGCTTAGAGAATCAACCCCATTAACTTTTGATCTTGTGTTGCAAGAAAATCTTAAAGACAAAATGGCTCAAGCACAATCACCTGGCAGTACCAGTAGTAAGGATGATATTGCAGAGGCAATTACAGATAATGCAAGGAATAATTTTAACAAAGTTATAGGATTACCATACTTTTGTGGAGGAAGTGAATCCAGTCCTTCTGCACCTAATCTAAAATGTATCACAAGTGCCCATTCCTGGATAGTTGATATCGAGAACCGAACTTAAACTAATTGGGATGATGAAGGACGTATTGAGTTAGCTAAGCAGTATGCATTAGACAGTGCTTACACGTATATCAATCATTGTGCTTCCAAATATAAACTTGATTGGGCTAGCGTCAAAAAAGCATTTATAGAAATATATCCAGAAGATCGTTCTCTTCCAAGTCTGATGCATGAATTATCATCTGTCACTCGGAGAACAAGAGAGACATTAACTGAACTCTACTTCAGAATTGAAGGCATTGTTGAACATTTAGAATCACTTAAGCCTACAGGCAAGGAAGTTTATAGTGATATGTTTGTTTCCATTTTTATAAATGCAATACCCAAAGACTTCTCATACATTTTAACAGAAGCTGATATGAAAATTCTCTTGACTGTCTATAAAAAGGCATTAAAATATGTAGCCTCACATTCAAGCCTTCAGCTTACAGATGTTGCTATAAGGAAAGAAATGAGTAAGGGTATTCCAGTAAATTCCATCACCTCATATGAAATCCCTGTTCATCAGACCACAACAGGAAGGAATAAGACTTATTGTCAGAGATGTGAGTTAAATAATCACGACACACAATTCTGTCGAGGCTCAGAATATCTCAGATGTCATCGATTTGGTCATACTTCTAGGTACTGTAAAATTCAAATTCCACAATGGCGCCGACCTACAGTCACTTGTTTCTCTTGCGGCATGTTTGGGCACACTAACAGACAATGCAGAAATGTGCCATGGTATCCACCACAAGGCAAATCATCACACTTTACAAACAAAAAAATGCCGATTCATCCATGGTAGTTATAGGAGCAGTAAATGGAAAATCAGGCCACATATTTATTGAAGTGAAAACAAGAGATAGAAATAGTAAGGAGCATTTAGCATTATTTGACACTGGAGCAGGAGTTTCCATAATAGGAGCTGAATTAGTAAAATCATTAGGAAAAATTTTAAAAATTCAAGATTTAACCACAATCCGTAACGCAAGTGGAAATGTTATGGCCACTACAGGGAAAACAAGATTAACACTAGAAATAGGGGGAAGAAATTATATTCATGAATTAATTATTAGTGAAGAAAAGGTACGATGTAAAATTTCAGACTAACCCACTGAAGCTCTATGTTGAAGGAAATAATGTGACTACAGTTGAAATACCGTTAGAATATGCACTGCATATAACGAAAGAAAATAAAACGCCACGAAAAGAGGAGATTATAGAGAATAATGAATTCAAGTGTTCAGTAGCTGAAGCAACAGTATTAGAAGGAGAAAATATAAGTTTTATTGTACTAGAAACCAGTTTAGTGGAATATGATACAGCTATTTTTGAGCCAGTAGTAGGAAACGCTGGATTCTCACACATTATGTCCGGGGATAGTGAAATTATAATCTGATAGAGAAAATAGGAAATCTAGATTCATTATACAGTATATGAATGTGACAAATGAAAAATTTGAGTTAGAACCAAGGAAAACTTTAGGATTTGTTCAGCCATTTAATAAAGAAAATTTGCCGGTTGATCAGTGTAATAATGTGAATACCATAACAAAAAAAAAAAAAAAAAAGGAGGAACAACAGAATTGTCTCTTTCAGACAATAGATGACATGTATTCTATAAACAGTAATGAAAATAAGATCCTAAAAGGACTTATTATGAAATATCCATCAGTCTTTGCAAATGATGATGATCCTCCGAGTGTTACTCCCTATTCCAGTTTGTTACCATGAAAAAGTAAAAGAACACATAAAAACAATGGAAAAACATGGAATAATAAGACCTTCAAGATCATCTTTTCAGTCACCCTTGGTGCCAGTAATAAAAAAAGATGGTAATTTAAGGCTTTGTATAGATTTCAGGAATTTAAATATTCATGTTATGAATGATTCATACCCCTTACCTAACATAAATAATATCCTTCATAACTTAAGAAAGGGAAAAATATTTTCATGTTTAGATTTAAAACAGGGTTTTCATCAAATTCCCCTTACAGAAGACAGTAAAGCCTTAACTGCCTTTGTAACACCTGAAGGATTATACGAACATAATGTTTTGCCGATGGTTTTGAAAGGTAGCCCACTGTCGTTCTGTAGAATAATAAATCAAGTATTAATAGGTTTGACAGGCCATAATACACATGTGTACTTAGATGACATTATAGTTCAAGGTACAGATTTGATGGATAATATAGATAATCTTGAAAGAGTATTTCTTAGACTCCATGAATCAAAATTTAAAGTGAATTTAAAGAAATGCACTTTCTTTAAGACAAATGTAAAATATTTAGGACATATCATCTCCGCAGAGGGATTAAAACCTCAGCCCAATAAAATAGAAACTGTAAATAAGATGTCCACTCCCAAAACAGTAAAAGAGTTACAATCATTTTTGGGGATGACTAATTATTATAGAAAATTTATACAAGGTTATGCTGGAATAGCAGCTTCCCTAAATAAACTTACAGAAAGTCACATGAATGGAAAAAATAATAAAAAATACATAGAATGGAATAAGGAAGCTGAAGAAGCATTTGTTAAGCTCAAAAAGGTATTGTCAGAGCAAATAAACACTCATATTTCCTGATTTTAAAAGACCATTTTATCCCACCACGGATGCTTCTAATATTGCAATTGGTGGTGTTCTACAACAAAAGGATGAATATGATCATTTGAGACCACTCACTTTTTTTAGCAGAAAATTAAATAAAGCTGAGATTAATTATAATACTATTGAAAAAGAAGCACTAGCAATTGTGTATGGTCTGAAAATAAACAGGACATTATGTAAAGGATTTCTTATAATGGTTCACACTGATCACTGACCACTGTTATGTATATTAACTAACTCAAATGCGAACAGTAGAATCGCTAAATGGCAATTATTATTATAGCTGAATTTGATATTAAAGTGGAATATATCCCCGGTAAGGAAAATAAGGTAACTGACTGTTTGTCTAGATCAGTGGTTCTCAAACTTTTCAAACTTACGGAACCCTTTCACACTTCCTGGCATTCGGAGGTACCCCCATACGACCCCCTCACCCAATATAGATGGAAATCTCTCCCCCATCCCATGTAGGTGAAACCTTCCCCCAACACACACACACACACACACACACACACACACACACACACACACACACACACACACACACACACACACACACACACACACACACGACTAAATATGAAAATTCAAAGCTCAGTACTCAGAAACATAATTCTTACCTTTCTTAATGTGATGGGTGAGCTTGTTTCTGGCAACAGAGACCCTCAAAGTCTGGAACTATGTTTGTTAACTGCAGACGCATATCAGGTGCTGCATCCAACTTGCTTCGGTATTTGTTTTTTGTTGCAATGTAACGGGAGAAAGCTACTTCACACATATATGTTGTTGCAAAGGGCATGAGATGTTTCAATGCTCGTTTTGCTAATTCCGGGTACTCATGCAATAGGTTTATCCAGAAAGGAAAGGAGAGAGTCCTTGTTGTATTTAGTTTTCAAAGTAAGGTCAGCTGAAATGTCAATCAGCTGTTTTTTTTCAGTCACTGGCAGGTTCTGCTTCATCACATTATCTGCATCCATGAATGGGTTACGTAGCCATGTCAGAGGGTCTGACTGCTTTGGAAAGTACTCTCGTAAGTTATCCTTTAATTGTTGTAAGTGGAGAATCATGCACTCTCTTGTACTGTCAGCCAGTTCTAAGGAGTTTTCGTTCAGGAATGCGTGGCAATTTGGCAGACACTCGGTCTGTCTTTTCTTTACACAGCCAATCCAGAACTCAATCTTAAGAAGAAAGGATTCAATTCTGTCTTGAACATTCAAAATGTTGATAGCAGAACCTTGTAACGATAAGTTAAGGTCATTTAACTTCAAAAATATGTCTGCAAGATAGGCCACCTTACATACCCAGACTTCATCAATGAACTGGCTTGACAGAGATGATTTGTGCTCCCTCAGAAATACTTCAATCTCATTTCTCAATTCATACACACGTGAAAGAATTTTACCGCGAGATAACCAGCGCACCTCTGTATGTAACAACAAGGTTTTGTGAATGGACCCCATCTCCTGACACAATGAGGCAAACACTCGAGAATGAAGAGGTCTAGCCTTAATGAAATTAACTACCTTGATTACTTCATTAAGTGTCTCTGTTAGATCTCTTGGCATCTTTTTCACAACGAGAGCTTCTCTATGAAGGCAACAGTGCTTATGCTCCGTAGCAGGTGCAACGTTTCTGATGAGACCAATTACACCCTTTACTTGGCCTGTCATTGCCTTTGCACCGTCAGTACAAACAGCTATGCAAAGGTCCCACCTAAGATAATTTTTGGTGAAGAAAGTGTCCAGGATCTTAAATATGTCTTCACCTCTTGTGGTTGTCTCAAGAGTTTGGCACAATAGCAGATCTTCGTGAACAGACTCATCTGACACATATCGTACAAACACAAGAAGGACAGCTAAACCTGCAACATCAGTCGATTCATCCAGTTGAATGGTGAAGCCCACTGGACTTGCTTTTATGTGATTTATTAACGCCATTTCACAATTATCTTCCATATCTTTGATTCGGCGTGATATGGTGTCATTTGACAGAGGTACAGTGTCAACAATCTTGCTGTATTTCTCTTCTAACATACAGGAAAGCACATCTTTCATGCACGGTTTTAGTAAAGATTCTGCAATTGTATGAGCTTCACCAGCCCTAGCAATGTGATAACTTACACGGTATGAGGCTTCAAGTGCCTTTCTATTGTCTTGGTAAGCAAATTTCTTGATGGAAACAATACATTTCTTTAATTGATCTTGTTTTCTTACGAAATAATCATTGTGTTTGTTAACTAACTGTGGGTGTTTTGTTTCAAGGTGCCGCATCAATTTTGCAGGATTCAAGCTACTGTTAGCCAAAACTTGATTACATTCAACACATTGTCCATCAGGAGCATTTTCGTCTCCAACTGACATGAAGCCAAATTTAATGTAACTGTCATCAAACTTGCGCTTCTTTGAATTTCCAGTACCTGATTTACTACCTCTTGATTCTTGTGTTACAGAAGTAGAGGTATATAGTTCATGCATGGATTGTGTTTCATCACTAGCTTCACCTGTCTGTTCAGCATGCTCTCTACTCACAGTAGAATCGTTACAAGGTTCTGCTATCAACATTTTGAATGTTCAAGACAGAATTGAATCCTTTCTTCTTAAGATTGAGTTCTGGATTGGCTGTGTAAAGAAAAGACAGACCGAGTGTCTGCCAAATTGCCACGCATTCCTGAACCAAAACTCCTTAGAACTGGCTGACAGTACAAGAGAGTGCATGATTCTCCACTTACAACAATTAAAGGATAACTTACGAGAGTACTTTCCAAAGCAGTCTGACCCTCTGACATGGATACGTAACTCATTCATGGATGCAGATAATGTGATGAAGCAGAACCTGCCAGTGACTGAAAAAGAACAGCTGATTGACATTTCAGCTGACCTTACTTTGAAAACTAAATACAACAAGGACTCTCTCCTTTCTTTCTGGATAAACCTATTGCATGAATTAGCAAAACGAGCATTGAAACATCTCATGCCCTTTGCAACAACATATATGTGTGAAGTAGCTTTCTCCCGTTACATTGCAACAAAAAAACAAATACCGAAGCAAGTTGGATGCAGCACCTGATATGCGTCTGCAGTTAACAAACATAGTTCCAGACTTTGAGGGTCTCTGTTGCCAGAAACAAGCTCACCCATCACATTAAGAAAGGTAAGAATTATGTTTCTGAGTACTGAGCTTTGAATTTTCATATTTAGTCGTGTGTGTGTGTGTGTGTGTGTGTGTGTGTGTGTGTGTGTGTGTGTGTGTATGTGTGTGTGTGTGTGTTGGGGGAAGGTTTCACCTACATGGGATGGGGAGAGATTTCCATCTATATTGGGTGAGGGGGTCGTATGGGGGTACCTCCGAATGCCAGGAAGTGTGAAAGGGTTCCGTAAGTTTGAAAAGTTTGAGAACCACTGGCCTAATGGATGAAAATATATGTGTAGTAACAGAAGAAAAAGCAGATATGTATTTCGAATGGGATCTAGAAAAATTAATAAAATTACAAGATAAAGATGAGTATTATGGATTATTGAAACAATTATTAAAGAAAGATTATGATGTCGACACATTGAAAAAAGAATTAAGTAAGCACAAAAAGAAAGTTGGAAGATTGAATTTAGAAGAAATGAATGTGGATAATAATGTTTTATATAGATTGACTAAAAGTAATTATGGTGAAATGACAAGACAGATTGTAATGCCTAATTTTTATAAACATCAAGCTTTGAAACTAGCACACTCTATGCTACCTGCAGGGCATGGGGGTGTGCAAGTTACCTTAGCAAGATGTCAAAAGTTTTCATACTGGTACGGTATGAAAAAGGATGTTGAGAATTATTGCAATCATGTCTGGTATGTAATCACTTTAAGAGACTGGGGGACGCTCCAGCACCACTAAGAAGTTATTCAGATATACACATGCCTTTTGAACGTGTACAAATGGATTTAATTGGGCCCATAGGAAATTCAGAAACAGGATATAAATATTATTTAGTGTTGATTGATGTGCTTACAAGATATTTGATTGCTGAGCCGATTAAAACAAAGACAGCTATAGAAGTAGCTAAAGTATTTTTTGAAGGAGTACCTAAGACTTTGGTTACAGACCAAGGTAAAGAATTTGTTAATGAAATAATGAAAGAAGAGAAAACATGGTATAATATTGATGATTATAAACAGGAAATGGCCACTAAAGCTAGTAGAGTTTATGCTAGATGCCAACTATATTTAGAAGAAGCTAAAGGAAAGTTACAGAAAAACCAAAATAAGAGAGCAAAGATAAAAGTAATTGAAATAGGAGACAGAGTATATGTAAAACAAGTACCAAGAAAAGGGTTACCGTCAAAACTACAGCCAGCCTACAATGGTCCATTCAGAGTGTTAGATAAAGTGAGTGATGTAGTAATGAAAGTAAGAAATATTAGATCCGGAAATATAAAGACATTGCATACAGATAGAGTACGTGTTATGCATGAAGATAATATTACACCACATTTAAATCCTAATGTGAAGAGAGCATATCCAGTACATGACAATGGTGAAACAAGAGAGACAAGAATAAGCCTTCAACCCGTAGATCCATTCCCGTTTTTTTTATGAGGATACAGATGATAATTCAGTAGATAATTCAATGGAGAGTGCATTAGAAAATGTAATAGAAGAGAATAGAGCCCTAGCACCTCATACTCAACATAGGTATAATTTACGCTCAACTTCAAATGTCCATGACGTACCACGAATTATGTCTAAACCTATAGAATATACATAAAAATGTATATTAGTAATTTATTATTATTCCAGATTATCTACCTCTGCCTTGGAGTCATATACTCCATAAGTGCCCTACAAGAATCAACTATTCGGCCATGCATGAGCTTCACGCCTGAGTTCAAGTTATTTCTGACCGGGAATAATTATATTGTTCCATTTAAAATAAAGATTGATGATATAACTGAACCTGTTAGAAGAGCTGAAAACCTTACGACAGATATTATTCGCAATCTCGATAAAGTTTTACTCTATCAAGATAATAATTTCATAAGTGATTTTATTCTGCGACATGTTTTTGAGTTTAAATTAAAATTCAAAGAATTACATTTTGCCATGAATGATTTTCTAATTCATATATTGGGTTACAACTTAAATGATTCCGGGAAAAATACACATACTAGAGGTGCTATAAATGTTGTAGGATCAATTGCAAATACTCTTTTTGGTACAGCAACACAAGACCAAATAGATCACATTCACGAGAAATTGTAATCTCTTAATCAATTACCGAAAAAGAAAGGAAAGTTCTCAATGTACATTCTCATATCTTGAATGTTACTCTAGGTGATTTAACAAATGTACACCAAGCATTAGATAAACTGGAAACGGCTACGAGAATGACTGAAAAAATATTTAATACATAAATGATGAAATAACTGAAACAAATCAAAAGTTGCTCATGTTAGAAACTCTTTTGCATGTACAATTAGCTCTAAGTGTTATCTCTGCGGATCATATCAATTTAAGAATTGGGTTACAAACCATGATGGAAACCCATGTTTCTCCTCACATTGTTACTAACATTATGTTATTGAAATTATTGGATGATATTTCTGTTACAACTATTGGATTGTTGTTTCCACCTAAACCAGAATTTTTAGGTTTACATAGAGATACTATTCGTATTGTTCATAAGACTGCATTAAATGGATTGAGTTTCTACTTACTTATTCCCCTCAGAGGTGATCCCACAGACACTTTTGATGTCTTAAGAATGGATTCTTTACCATATCCTATTCCACATACTAATGCTTTCATGCTACATTATACATCAAATCATTATTTGGTTATTAGTGAGTCTAGGACTCATTATTTTTTTATGAATGATTTTAATGTATGTAGGAAATATGAACATTTATTGATTTGTCCACCCATGGGACCAATTTATAATAGAAATATTGATTGTTGTGAATTAGCATTTCAACTCTGCTAAATGGAAAGACCTGAGGCAGTACTATTCTGATTTTCCTTGGGATGATTATTGCTACCATGTCAGAGATCCTTCTCTGTGTGCCGAGCGCATAACAGAGGTGATTATCTCTGGCATGGAGCTATACATTCCTTCTCTAATACTAAAGCTAAAAAGCCCTGGTTTAACTCTGCTTGTTCTCGTGCTGTCAATGATAGAGAGGCGGCTCACAAACGGTACCGTAGCCATCCATCTGCTGAAACTCATGCCCTATATATTTCTGCCCGTAATCATGCCAAATCTATTCTCCAACTTACTAAAAACTCTTTCATCAATAGAAAATGTCAAAATCTTTCCAACTCTAACTCTTCTCGTGATTTCTGGCATCTAGCCAATAATATCTCTAACAATTTTACTTCTTCATCTTTCCCTCCTTTACTTCAACCAGATGGCCCCACAGCTGTCTCTTCTTTCTCTAAAGCTGAACTCTTCGCTCAAACCTTTGCTACCAACTCTACTTTGGATGATACTGGGCATATTCCTCCTACTCCTCCACCCTCTGACTACTTCATCCCTAAAATTAGAATTCTTTATTATGACGTTTTCCAGGCCCTCTCTGGCCTTGATTCTCGGAAGGCTTACGGTCCGGATGGAGTCCCTCCTGTTGTTCTCAAAAACTGTGCTTCCGAACTCGCTCACTGCCTGGTCAAACTCTTTCGTCTGTGTCTCTCTACTTCTACCTATCCTTCTTGCTGGAAGTTTGCTCACATTCAACCTGTCCCTAAAAAGGGTGACCGCTCCAATCCTTCTAACTACCGCCCTATAGCTTTGATTTCTTGCCTTTCTAAAGCCTTTGAATCTGTCCTTAACAAGAAGATAATGAGGCATCTATCAGCTCACAACCTTCTCTCTGATTGCCAGTATGGTTTCCGTAAAGGCCGATCTACTGGTGATCTTCTTGCTTTCCTAACTGAATCTTGGTCATCCTCTTTTAGGGACTTCGGTGAAACCTTTGCTGTCGGCCTTGACATATCGAAAGCCTTCGATAGAGTCTGGCATAAATCTTTAATTTCTAAACTACCCTCCTACGGATTCTATCCTTCTCTCTGTACCTTCATCTCTAGTTTCCTTTCCGACCGGTCTATTGCTGCTGTAGTGGACGGTCATTGTTCTTCTTCTAAAACTATCAACAGTGGTGTTCCTCAGGGTTCTGTCCTATCACCCACTCTCTTTCTATTATTCATCAATGATCTCCTAAATCTGACTCAATGCCCTATCCACTCCTATGCTGATGACACCACCTTGCATTTTTCAACGTCGTACAACAGACGCCCAACCCAACAAGAATTAAATGATTCAAGGCGAGATGCTATAGGACGCTTAACTTCTGATCTTTCACTTGTTTCTGATTGGGGCAGAGCAAAGCTAGTTTTGTTCAATGCCTCAAAAACTCAATTTCTACAACTATCTACTCGACATAACCTTCCAGATAACTATCAACTATCAACGTTACAACGTTGCCAAGACAACGTGACGCCACCCTGATACCCACACACTCAAACAAGTGCCTACGCTCACAAATTGGCCTATTAGAACCCCTGGTAATTGAAATATCTCTTGGTCACCTACACACATCTTGGCCATCAGAGCTTATCAAACAATACAAACAAACATGGATGAAAATAATCTTCAAGACACTCAACAGCATCTGCTGACGGACAAAGACTCATCTCCGAAACGCCTCACTAGAGAGTTCCTGGACACCAACTTTAACAAAGCAGACCTTCAAAAACAGTGTCGTGAGTTGGGCCTCACTAAAGTATTGGTAACGAAAAGCGAACTCATTGACATGATACTTCTGAATTCTCAAGCAGTCAGTCCTGATCCAGAAGTTCTCGGTGACAAGGCAGAAATAGATATTTACAAAATGGCCCTTGACATTGAGAATATCAAAGCCAAATTAGATACCAAAGATATAAAGATTGAGCTGCTGAACGTAGAGGTGAAGACTGCATACGACACCATCAAAGCACTCCAGCAACGAGTGAACGACCTGGAACAGAAGCACAGCTCTAACTGTAGGGAACAGCCCCAGGCAATGAACAACAACCCATCTCCTCCACACTGCCTACTCCTGGGGGACACTAACTTACGCACGGCTCAACTCAGCGACTTGGGTGACAATTGCTCCGTAAGGACCATACACGGCGCTAATGTTGACCTGCTCAGAAGCTGGACCACTGAACAACTTAACCGTACTCCTACTGAGTGTGTGATTCATTGTGGATTTAATGATATTCTCGAAGAGTCACCAAGTGAAAAAATTCTTGATAACTTAGGCTCTTTGATAAGTGACCTAAAAGAGAAAAACTCTGAAATGAAAATATACGTATGTCAGGTAGTCCCCCCCGCAATGCTAGAACAATTTAAAGACCAAATCGAAGCTTATAATGAACACTTGGTCAAATGGGGCGAATCAAATGGCATCACAATCATTAAAACTCCACCACACTTTAGGCTCAGTACCGGTGAATTAGATGACATGTGTTTTGAAGGTGAAGGCAATAGTTCAGTGTTAAATCGACTAGGCGTTATAAGACTGTTAGGTACAATAGAAGCACAGTGTCCTGAATTTCGATTGTGTAACAACTGGAAAATAATTAAGAAAGCTCCAAGAAATGTATACAATACTAACATGAGTTCACAAACCTTGCCCCCACGAGAACCCCTTCACAACCCCGAACCCCACTCTGCGTGGCACCACCGTGCTGCCCCACACCCCCCACTAGGCCTCGCCCCCCGTGGTGCCGGCCCAGCCTCGCCACCCCAGCAGCTCCGAGCACCATACTTCTGCCACCCTGCCCCGTACTGACGCCTCGTGGGCCCATGTCGCACGCAGGGGTTACCACGCGCCAGGCGGGGATGCAGCCACCCACGCCACAACATCTACAACATCTACGTGGCGCCATACTGGTGGACACTCTCAGCCTGATTCCAGACACACGCCCCGCCATACTGCATCTAAATATGGATGTTTTAACTGCGGTGAGTTCAACCATCGCCAGGTTACCTGCAGGTTTGACCACAGACTGAGGTGTGGATACTGCCATCAATTTGGACACAAAGGAAGGTTATGCCAGCATCCCAACGCATAGGAGCCTGGCCACGAAGACAGCGCCGCTAGTGTCAATAAAAGGAACAACTTGAAAGTCGATCACATTAACGCACAAAGTCTTTTAGCAAATATGGATGAAATATATCTTTTAGTTAATGAGCGTAAGCCTGATATTTTATGTGTAACTGAAACGTGGCTGACTCACGAAGTTTTAGACCAACATATTGCTATACCCAATTTCAGTGTATACAGACATGATAAAGCAAGAGGAGGAGGTGTGTGCATATACTTAATGGATACTCTTACTGTTACTCCAATTAATGTAAATATTGAATCAATTGAGGGGGTGGAAGACTTGTGGCTTACAGTGCAGTGCAGGAAATTGCCTTCTGTCATCATAGGTTGCATGTATCGTCACCCTCATTCTAATTCACATTCTTTTGACTATATCTCTGATGTTTTTAATTATATACGCTTACGTAATAAGCCTTTTTATGTTCTTGGTGATTTTAATTGTAACTTTTTATTTAAAAATAAGATGGAACAAATAATCAAAAACACAAAATTGACTCAATTAATTGACAAGCCTACAAGAACCACATCCCACTCTTCTACTTTATTGGACATTATTGTAACAAATACTCCTGCCTTAGCTCTTCATCATGACGTGATTGCTTGTCCCATTGCTGACCATGATCTTATATCTGTCACGTTGGACATCACTAAACCCAAGAGGCAACCTAAAATCAAAACTTTCCGTCAACTAAAATACTACTCACAAGAAATATTATGCAATTTATTAATAGCTGAAGGTCAGACATTAGATAAAATCTACACAACTGATAATGTTGATACTCAGGTTCAGATACTTAATGAAGTTTTCTTGAAATGTTTAGATTTATGCGCACCCTTAGTGACACAAGAAGTAAGGAGGCCCTTCGCTCCCTGGATCACTGAGGAGCTGAAAAGTTTGATACAACAAAAGAATAATGTTCTGAAAGATTTGAAAAAAGACAGAAGCAACATTAACTTAGAAACTAATTATAAAAACCTAAAAAGACAAGTCCGAGGACTGATTCACTTTTCTAAATCCGACCACTATAACAGAAAACTAGAGAATAATAAAGGCAACAGTAAGGCCACGTGGAAGACTATAAGAGAACTGATTCCTAATAACAAAAATAATGCTAAGCCGCTAGTTAACAATGATGATAAGGAGAACATGAAACATACATCTAATCATTTCAACACTTTTTTTGCTAATGTCGGTAAGGTTAAATATTGATTCTTTCTGGTTCCGCAGCTACCTCAGTGACAGGACACAATCGGTGCGCATAAACAATACTATGTCGGATAAAACAAATGTTTCTTATGGTGTGCCTCAAGGGTCAGTACTTGGTCCCAACTTGTTTACTATATATGTAAACGATCTTTCGTGTTTTTTATCAAATTGTGAAATAATTCAATATGCCGATGACACCCAGTTTATTCACACAGGTAATATAGACGACCTAAATGATTTGATAAACAAAAGTGAAAAGACTGTAAAATTAGCTAGAACATATTTTAACAAGAATGGTTTAATGCTAAATTCCCAAAAGACACAATGTATGTTCATAGGGACAAGGGGGCTTCTATCAAAGATTCCACCTGACACTCACATGCTGGTGGACGGCAACGTAATTACCCCCAGAACATCCGTAAAGAACCTGGGTGTACACTTTGATAACCACTTACTGTTTGATACGCACATCACTGAAATAAGCAAGAATGTATATGGAACACTAATGTATGTAAATAGAATAAGGGATTGTTTTAACAAAAACACAAGAATATCAGTCATACAATCATTAGTCATGAGCATCATAAACTACGGTATTGGCATCTGGGGAACAACCAATTCCACTCAAATCGAACGAGTGCAAAAATTGCAAAATTTTGCTGCCAAAGTTGCTCTTGGAGGAGCTGTCAAAAGTGAACATGTCACTCCTTTCTTGAAAGAGTTGGGATGGCTAAAAATCAATCAAAAACACAAACTTGATGTAGCAAAAATAATATACAACTTGAAAAATAAAAATTTTCCCAATTGGTTGTTCCCATTAGCTACAGTAAGTGACATGCGTGCCCACAGTGTGAACACTAGGCAGACAGAACAGCTGCATGTACCCCGGTGTAACACCTGCTTGGGCACCAAGTCCTTCCAAGTGGCTGCACCCACCCTCTGGAACAGCCTCCCTAATGATGTCAAACACGCCACCTCCCTAACCACTTTCAAAACGCGTCTAAAAAAACACCTATTAAGTAAACAATTTCAGCTATAAATACTCCACGTCAAGTTCCTTTGATTTATATATGCATTTTACTACATTTGTGTCTGTGATTTTACTTAGTTTTATTCGACCATGATATGCCTGCTATATCTTAATATTTTATTGCTTCACTATTTTATTAGCCTTTTATAGATTTTATTATTTTATTTCATTGTATATTTAGTACGTTTTACTGAGTAACCATATATTTCGTTTCCTTGTTTCTGTATAATCTTATCATATATCACTTTTTATCTGTCTTCTGTATATTTTATTATCTTATTTTATTACTAGATTTAGTACATTTTACTCAATAACTTGTTATTTCGTTTCTTTGATTTAGCTTAGTTTTATCATATTTTTGCTAAACGTAAACGTATGTACATGTAAAGAATAACCATTGTAATAATGGAATAAAATTCTGATTCTGATTCTGATTCAACTTCCCCTCTCCACCACATTAAACACACTCGGTCTATCCTTTGCTAAAAATCTAAACTGGCAATTTCATATCTCTACTCAGACATCTTGTTACTTCTAGTAAGATAGTGTTAATTCCTATAACATAAAATGAGAATTTCAGAAAAAAATTATTAATATTAGTATATATAAATACAAGTAAACATTTATGGAGACTAAACAGACCTTTACCTATCTATTTCAGCACTTCCTTCTTGCATGCAGACATCTTATCTTGCATTCTATAACCTGACAAGTGGCCCTCCTAACTTTAATAATTATTAGTATACAGGGAGTTGTTATATCTGTTTCACATCTGTCCGATAACTTCCCATTTATTCCTACAAAATGGCAAAAAAAATACCATGATGACAATCAAGATAATTTTGTGGTTTCAGGTTTTATGAAAAGCTAACAAACAACCATAGTAATATGTTACCTTCAGAAGTACTGCTGGACGTGTTGTGACCACTGTCTTGCTGCGAAGACTCAAGAGATGATGAGGCAGCACTCAGTTGTTTCCCACTCATTGGACTTCTAAAGGCATTTTGACGCTTTAGAGGTGGGAATCATTCAGGGTTGGTGGTGATGGGAGATTAGATCTAGGAAACATGATGGTAGATCCACCAGTGTCTGAATCCGACTCGGAGACCATTCTCTTCTTGATTCTGAAGAAACATTGTATAAAGTAAGCCTTAGGATTGATTCACACTATAGGGGACGGTCACACTCTGCTTTCTCTCCGCTCACAGTGCGGTCAAATATTATCACATGCATTGCAATGGAAGCATTCACACTGACAATAATGATCCAGTACCTAACCAAACGTAACATAACTTGAAAGATGCTTTACCAGGTAAATAATAAGGCACAGACCATAAGAATAGTGGATTATTCTGTTGATAACTTCTTAAGTGATTTTGAAACTCTTCGTACGATGAAAATGTCAAATTTAATGCAAACACGGTGGGTGATGCCGGTGCATGCTGTACGAATAGGGGCTGCCATATCTGTAAGCACTTATAGGCACAGCTTATAAGTACGGCAGCCGTACCTGTAAGTGCTCGCTTATAGATATGGCACGTGCCTAACTTTTGGGTAATGAAATATAAAAAGCTTATACAACCGAACCAAACCGTACCTAACCAAACCTAACATTATCTAACCTAACATAACCAAATCTAACCATAACTTAACGTAAGCTGTGTATTCATAGTGGTTGGTTATAGATACGGCGCGCGCCTAACTTTTGGGTAACAAGCTTATACAACTGAACCGTACCTAACCAAACCTAACATAACATAATCAACCTAACATAACTTGAAAGATGCTTTACCAGGTAAATAATAAGGCACAGGCCGTACCAATAGCGGATTATTCTGTTGATAACTTTTTAAGTTACATATGATATTTGTAGTTTTATTGGATATTAGACGTATGAAACTATGCACTCCATTCCATTGAACCAACTAACCTTGGATATTTTTTTGGTCTTCAAGTAGTTCTAGGATTTTTCTTTTTCTTGATGAAACCATTCTGTTCTCATTCTGTGTTTCTTGTTTTCCCTGACATTCAAACTTGTGTGGAACAACATCTTCTTTGAGTTTTGTTTTCCCACCCATCATCTTTAGGTAGAGGTAGTTTTCGGCATTTTCTTTAAGCTGAAAGTCAACATATATAATGAATATTCCATAATCTTTTTTCAGGGTTTATAGCCATGAAACAAAATTTTAGAAATTATGTTCATACACTTTATTAAGATACTTGAATCTCTTGAAACACTCATGACACACTTGCTAAGTTCTTGCAAAGTTAGGTCAACTCATTGTGTACAAAAGTGCAGAAAGTATGAAATTGTGAAATCACAGGCTTAATATACTTCAGCACTTGAACTATAAAAACAATCAGACACTAATCAGCACTACCACAGCCTTACCTTAGTGATTGCTTACCTTAGTGATTGCTTACCTTAGTGATTGCTTACCTTAGTGATAGTAAAGAGGCAAGAGAGTCAAAGCTCATAAGAGATGCCTCTTCTCATTTTTCTATCAGTCTCAAACTGGTCGTATCTATTTTTAAACACATTTATACTGGCACTGTTTACTGCACTTTGCGGTGGACAAGATCCTTCGTTGTGCCAATGGAACCAGACTTCTATGAGAAGTCATTTAGAAAGATGTTTTTCTGTTGTAGGAAAAATGTCTCAGTTTCCTTACAGGATGAGGCGAAGGAAAGGACTCAATATTAATACAACAAAGAAAGTCTCTCTCTACTGCATATGTCGCCAGCCATATTTTCCCCGAGTCTCGCAGGAAATTATGGCTATGTGCAGCATATGCAGAGAGTGGTTCCACCAATCTTGTACAAATATTCCCACAAATATTTTTGCTGAGAAGAGCTGCAAATATACATGTTATACCTGTCTTTGAATAATATAAAACAATTTTTTTTTCTCTCTCTCTCTCTCTCTCTCTCTCTCTCTCTCTCTCTCTCTCTCTCTCTCTCTCTCTCTCTCTCACACACACACACACACACACACACACACGCGGACGGAGATTATTTGGGTGTGTCTCCTTTCACGTGTAGCCCCTGTTCACCTAGCAGTGAGTAGATACGGGATGTAAATCGAGGAGTTGTGACCTTGTTGTCCCGGTGTGTTGTGTGTGAGTGGTCTCGGTCTAACCCAAAGATTGGTCAGTATGAGCTCTGAGCTCTTTCCATAGGGGGACGACCGGCTGTCTCGAGAGACCAGCAGCAGACTGTACAGTGAATTACACGGTCCGCTAGCGTAGTGGTTAGCGTTCGATCCCCTGGGCGGATGGAGATTATTTGAGTGTGTCTCCTTTCACGTGTAGCCCCTGTTCACCTAGCAGTGAGTAGGTACTGGATGTAAATCAAGGAGTTGTGACCTCGTTGACCCGGTGTGTTGTGTGTGAGTGGTCTCGGTCTAACCCAAAGATTGGTCAATATGAGCTCTGAGGTCTTTCCATAGGGGGACGGCCGGCTGTCTCGAGAGAGACCAGCAGCAGACTGTACAGTGATTACAGTGATTACATACACACACGCACACACACACATACAGATAGAGACACACCACTCCGTGGTGTAGTGATAGTGCGCTTGGCTTACAACCAAGAGGTCCTGGGTTAGAATCCCAGGTGGTGTGAAGACATGTGCAGTGTTCTTTCAGCCGTGCCCCTGTCCACCCAGCAGTAGCCGGGTGTCATTTTGGGGTTTGTGGTCTGCCTTCAGGTGTGTGAGGTTAAAACCTACCCGAAGATCGGACCCATTAGCTCTGAGCTAACTTCTGTAGTGGTAAGTGGTGGTGATCCCATGATCAGGTCTAGTGGTGAGAATATGCACATACACACCACCTTTTCTTATTAATCTACAGGATTAACATTGTTTTCACAGGAGTTCTATATATGTAACTGACTTATTTCTTATTTCACAGGATTAATATTGTTTTTATTTCACATGAGTTGCTTGATATCATTTCCTTTGCTACATCATTTGTTTTTCTTTTTAATCCAATTACACATTTTCCATTTTGTAGTATATTACCATTATCAGGTGCACTTTAACCTTCCTCTTCTGACTATCTCTCATTTACCAAAATGTTAACGATTAACCTTTTCTTACTTTTTACATTGTTGACTTATGGTGCCTAATAAAATATGAACATTATTCCCATTGATTTTCCTACTGACCTTGGAATATGATTAAATTAAACTGAGCCACACAGTTTCCATTTTGACCTGTCCCAAGGTTGAACATCTGTGATTATTTTCTTATCAGCTTCATCAAATTCTTCTGTAATAAGACTACTTTTTTTTTAATTAAAAAACGCCACTGAATGTGTTCCTGCATTTATAAGTGTGTAATGTATCAAATGGGTGGAT
>JAPQNM010001518.1:0-15000 GCA_029783475.1 Metacarcinus magister | reverse complement strand
CCACTCTCGGGGTCGAGAGGCATGGAGGATCCTCATAACGGGGTCGAGATAGACAGCGG
This sequence comes from Metacarcinus magister, assembly GCA_029783475.1. Taxonomy (NCBI): domain Eukaryota; kingdom Metazoa; phylum Arthropoda; class Malacostraca; order Decapoda; family Cancridae; genus Metacarcinus; species Metacarcinus magister. The sequence goes on along the minus strand of JAPQNM010001518.1, from coordinate 14,941 downwards.
AGAGTCAAGGTCACTGAAGGACGGAGGAGGAGGAGGAGGAGGAGGAGGAATGACCAAGTACTCTCACTTTCTTTTCCTTTCCCTTCCCTTCCCTTCCCTTCCCTTCCCTTCCCTTTCCTTTCCCTTTCCTTTCCTTTCCTTCCCTTTCTTCCTTCTTTTCCTTTCCCTTCCTTTCCTTTCCTTTCCTTCCCCTTCCTTCCCTTCCCTTCCCTTTCCTTCCCTTCCCTTCCTTCCCTTTCCTTCCCTTCCCTTTCCTTTCCTTTCCTTTCCTTTCCTTTCCTTTCCTTTCCTTTCCTTTTCTTTCCTCTAATTAATAATAATAATTCACGGTTTATTAACACAAGCAACCCGAAGGCTGAAAATATACATGGAATTGGGTACAAAGGTGATATGAACGCAAACATTTATTGTGAGGTTTAAATTGGTTACAAATAAGAGTAAGAAAAAGACAATACTGAATTTGAATCAACACCACCAGCTTTGCCCCCCCCAAAAAAAAAACAATGATAACCTTATACAATTACTCGACACTAATTGTCCTTTCTCTCATTATCTCATCCACTCTCTCTCTCTCTCTCTCTCTCTCTCTCTCTCTATATATATATATATATATATATATATATATATATATATATATATATATATATATATATATATATATGTGTGTGTGTGTGTGTGTGTGTGTGTGTGTGTGTGTGTGTGTGTGTGTGTGTGTGTGTCTTTGTATGTGTGAGTGTCCTTGTGTGTGTGTGTGTGTGTGTGTGTGTGTGTGTGTGTGTGTGTGTGTCTTTGTATGTGTGTGTGTCCTTGTGTGTGTGAATGAATTTGAATTTGAACAGTTTATTGAGATAAAATATTTACATAGAAATAAATTATTGTCTCTCAAAAGGATGGAGGTAACATAGGCAGCAACCATCCTAAGCTAGCTGTTTACATTTTATTTTATTTTATTTTATTTTTTTTTCCTATCACTTGCTATTCAATTAAGTATATAATTTATTTATATGATCTAATTAATTAATTTTATTTTATTCACTTTGTTTAGTATTTTATGTATTAAGTTACTATTAAACAGTCATATTATTTGTTGTGTAGAGTCAGTGCAGTCTTTGTTGTGATATTGCTCCAACACTTTGCACTGCATCATGTAGTGGTCCAGCGAGTGCCCTCCAGGGTCATAACACAGCCTGCACTGCCTGTCCTACAGCGCTGCCGTGGCACCGAGCTGCCAGTAATACTTGTACCTCAAGCGGAGCCTTGTGCATAACGAGTCTTTCCACTTTTGTATGTGCTTACTGTATTTGAAATTTGTTTGACTGACTACCTGAGCATAGTGCCTCATTCTTGAGCTAGTCTGACATAGAGTATTAATTCTAATTTTCTGTTTTCTGTCCTGGATTGTACGGATTTTTGTTTTTATTTGGCTTAATGTAATAATATGATTATTTATGTTAATACTTTCTTTTTGTGTACCTATTTTTGCCAATGTGTCTGCTCTTTCGTTTCCACTTATGCCAACATGCGAAAGCAGCCAAACGGAGTTTATCTTTCTTCCATTTTTGTTATTTTTTTCTTTAATGAATTTACATTTTGATACTATTTCTTTATGCACGGGGTTTTTACTGCTAAGGGATTCCAACGCTCCACGACTGTCACTATATAGACACACGTCACCTTCTCCGTGCTGCACAATTTGAAGACCTTTTAACAATGTACAAAGCTCCGCATGAGTGGACGATATGCCTTCTGGCAGCCTGTAGCTGTGTTCGTCTTCAACCCCCTGTTCCTCTCCTATCACCACTCCACAAACCGTCCGTCCACTCGGCATTACAGAGGCGTCGAGTATATTTGTGCCACATAGTCTCTCGCCATACTTTCTATTTTTCTATCATAGAATTCTTTTAATTCTCTTGCTGCGTAACATTCATTTCTTTTATTTAATTTAAAAACATCTATTTGTATTTCACTCTCTTCCCAGGGTGGGACCATTTGCAATTCACAGTAGTTATTGCAGTCACCAAGCACGCCATAGTATTGCAGTTTAGAGACCAGGGTTTTCATGTATCCTCCCTTTCCTTGCTTCCAAAAGGTTCGAGTTCCACTGATATAATCATTAATATTATCTGTTAATCTTTCCCCCCCCTTTTGATCTCATGTATCTGATTGCCATTGTTAGTGTGTGTGTGTTTGTGACTGGAAGGAGGTGGGGGGAGGGATGGAGGTGGGGGGGAGGAGGGGGGGAAGGGAAGGAGGGCTTTTTTTTTTAGGGGGGGAAGGATGGAGATGGGTGGGGGAAGTAGGTGAGGGGGATGGTAGGATGGGGAGGAGGGATGGATGTGGGTGGGGGTCCTTCAACCTCCGAGCGAAAATTAGGGGAGATCTTCAGTTGTCAATTTGGGTTTGCGGCAGGAGATTGAATCCGTCTATTGAAATGGCAATTAAATGAAGGAAATCATTCAGAAAATATATAACTCATGCAATGTCTAACAATTGATTGTGATGATATGTGTAGGCATTAATGAAAATCAACGTATGCGCTACGTCTGTACAACGTGCATATTTTACGTAATACCTAATGTCATATTTTCGTCTTAACTACGTAAACTTACAACGTTAACATTACGTTGGATTTTATGTAAATTTTTTCCGTTTTTTGTGACGTTACATTGACGTTTAAATCAAACATAATCAAAATACAACGTTATGTTTATATACATTGTTAGCTGGGTCGTGTGGACCTGCTGGCTTTATGTTCTTATGGTACCACTGTAAAAAATGTTCTATCCAGACGCTGTGAACGGCAAGTGATGATTGGTGTCGAGACAGAGTCGTCCTTTCTGATTGGCGAACAATAGTCACCAAGCTTTGCTTTCTAGCAGACGTCATCAGTCATCACGGCCGAGAGCTGTGTAGTGTTGTTGATGGTGAGCTTTACTAACAACTTTTTTTCTATTTTTTTTCACCGTGTTTGTAACTCAAAACTTAATGATATTACGTCTGAAACCTATTTAGCGTTTCCTAAGATGAATGAACGTCACGAGATGTGAAGAATAGTGGAGAGGAACTAGAAAATAAGGATGTGTATTGGTGGTCCGTCTGTTTTGTCTAAACCAAGGATACAGTCTGTATAATCCTTGGTCTAACCCCAGCACGAGGTGGCAGCCGTAAGCAAGGCTTCTCCGCATTGACGTGTATCCTTCAAATGTTATGTATTGGCCATTGGTTGACCATTGTTTTGTGCTTGTAATTTAAGTGTGTTCAATACGTATGAAAACCTTAAACGAACTGGAAAACTGGAAACGTTGCCGAATAGAATCATTTGCCAATGGTATTATTTTACTTCACAATAATGTTCTAGAAGGTAAATTGGTAAATCTTACTAATAGCATCTCCCTACGGATCACCAAAATATTGACATAGGTGATAAGGTATGTAATGTACAACACGTTAGTGGTGGTTTTATTTAGGGGACGGCCTTAGTTTGGCTACAGAGGCTTTTTAAAAATCTGGTAGGTGTCTCAAATTCTAAGTCCACAGATGTTAAGTTATGGTTAGGTTAAGATTGTTAGGTTAGGCTACGTGTATGTTATGGTTAGGTTAGGTAAGGTTAGGTTCGGTTCAGTTAGGTCTTACCAGGATGTCTTACTAGGATGAGCTCCCCTGGGAAGGAGCTCCAAACATGCCAACACGCCACTGTGATATATAAGATTTTTACATTATATTACCTTATATTATTTCTGGATTTGGGTAATAAAATTTTAAAATCTTATATAACCGAATCTAACTGAACCGAACCTAACCTAACTTAACCTAACCATAACATAAACGTAACCTAACCTAACAACCTTAACCTAACCATAACTCAACATCTGTGTGGACTTAGAATTTGAGGCACCTACCAGATTTTTAAAGAGCCTCTGTGACCAAACTAAGTCTGTCCCCCAAAATAAAACCACCACTAACGTGTTGTACATTACATACCTTATCACCTATGTCAATATTTTGGTGATCCGTGAGGAGATGCTATTAGTAAGATTTACCGGTAAATTTTTACATCTTCAGCATAATGCACCTACATATAAAAACAACAAAGTGCAGAGATACGGCAGTCATACCGCTTTGTCATCTGCTATTCATCTGCTATTCCTACGGCCTGTGCCTTATTATTTACCTGGTAAAGCATCTTTTAAGTTATGTTAGGTTGATTATGTTATGTTAGGTATGGTTTGGTTCGGTTATATAAGCTTTTTGCCCAAAAGTTAGGCAACTGTCGTATCTATAAAGGAGCACTATGAGGATACGGCACTCGTTAGGTTATGGTTAGATTAGGTTAGGTTTGGTTAGCTACGGTTTGGTTCGGTTAGGTTCGGTTATGTAAGTTTTTTGGTATTTCTTTACAACTACTGCTCCATCTCTTTCTTTTTCTCTCTTTCCCTACATAGTGTACTCAAAACACATCTGTAAAGGTTTCAGGTGGTGCTCACCATTATTTACCTCGCAAAACGTCTTTGAAGTTATGTTAGGTTATGTTATGTTAAGTTGGTTATGTTATGTTAAGTTATGGTTAGGTTAAGGTTGTTAGGTTAGGTTATGTTATGGTTGGGTTAAGTTAAGTTATATAAGATTTTTACATTTCATTACCCAAAAGTTAGGGTTCGTAACTTCAATTTTTTTTTTGGATTTGGGTAATAAAATGTAAAAATCTTGTATAACTGAACCTAACAACCGAACGGAACCTAACCATAACATAACCGTAATCTAACAAAACAATCATAAGCATAACTTAACATAACATAACCAACCTAACATAACTTCAAAGACGTTTTGGGAGGTAAATAATGGTGAACACCGCCTGAAACCTACACATATGTGTTGAGTATACTATGTATAGTATGTAGGGAAAGAGAGAAAAAAGAAAGAGGTGGAACAGTAGTTGAAAAAAAATACCAGCTTTTTATATTTTATTTCCCAAAACTTAGGCACGTCGGCTGCTGTACCTGTAAACACTGCCTATAAACAACACACTTTTCGTATAGATTGTGATCCATTTCGAATAATTTTGACATTCATATCCGTCGCAAGTGCATATGTTGTGAGATATAATCACCCCCAAAAAGCCTGGGTACCTGTGGGAATGCGAGGTGTTTAGGTGGGGGAAGACAAAATACAGTGATTTATGCAATAAGAACATTTGATATCTAGGTAATTCTGCATAACTATGGCCCTCCCCTGGACCACCCAACCTAACCTAAACTGAACTCACGTAATAACCTCAGTTTAGTTTAGGCTAGGGTTGGGTAAAGATTCGTAAGACGACCCATTCAATATCTCCATGCTTTTATAATGCACTACAAATTCAACCTCAGAAACTTGTTCAGATCACCTCAAACAGTTATGCTGCTGAATTACAAAAAATTTTATTTTATTTTTATTTTGTAGGTTATGTTAAGTTTGGTTAGGTTTAGTTAGGCTTTGTTAGGGTAGGTTTAGTTAGGTTATTATGTTATGTTAAATTAGAAGCTATCAAATGTTTTCTATGACTAAAAGTAGGGTGTTGTGAAAGGTGCAGACGCCATTTTCTTTCGTAGCCACACGCCGTTCTGGTGAAGATGTAAAAATTTTCCCCAAAAAATAGCATTGCCATCATAACCTTCCCAGAGCTGCAGTTAAATAAGCCTAACCAAAACTAACCTAACCTAACCTAACTAAACTTAACGAAACCTAACCAAACCTAACGTAACCTACGAAGAAAAAAACATCATATTTTTTCTGTAATTCAGCGGCATAACTGTTTGAGGTGATCTGAGGTTAAATTTTCAGTGCATTATAAAGGTAAGGAGATATCGAATGGGTCGTCTTACGAATCTTTATCTAGGGTTCTGTCGTTGGGGGGATTTGGTTTGGTTATAGCTACATGCTTTTTATATTTTTATATTTGTATTATATTTTTATAAGTAGATTTTTTTCCGATTGCCATATATGGCCTATATTTGCTTCCCACCCAAAAATCCTGCTTTTCCATGAGGTCTCAAAACTTGTTGGCTATAGGAATAAGAATTAAAAGATAGAAGATGGAGGCATTGCTCTTCAGATTTACCTTATTTTCCATTACCTGATAAATTCTGAGAAGGTTTAATCACGATATTTCTGTCGCAAATCCCTACCTAATTTCAGAGATATTGAATGTTTTGTATGAGCACTAATTGGGGTTAAGATTCAGTTCTTTAACTACATGAAATTTCTTTACCTTTATAATACACTGTAAATTCAGCCTCAGAAACTTGTTTGGATCACCTGAAACAGTCATGCTGCTGAATTACAAAAATATGAATATCTATTATTTGTAAAAATATTGAAAAAATTAAAACTGTAGCGGCAATAACTCGCCATTGGTATGGCCATGGCAGTGTGACGCTCCTAGTTCCTTTGTGCTGTGGCAATAAGGTGCCAATGTACTCTAAGCACTTGGCAAGATACTTATTTAGCAGAGCACACCCTAAGGATGAAAGAGTTCATCACTTCCTTAAGAGTGCTGGTGAACTCTACCCCTACACAAATTCTGCATAAGGTAAGTTTGGCTCAATCTTTGAAGCTCTAATGTGCTTGTAACAGCTTAGGTTAGGTTAGGTTTGGTTTGGTTTGGTTTGGTTTCAATATTTTTATAAAATATTGAATATTTGTATTTTTTTCTGTAATTCAGCAGCATGACTGTTTGAGGTGATCTAAACAAGTTTCTAAGGCTGAATTTGCAGTGCATTATAAAGGTAAAGAGATATCGAGTGGCTAAAAAACTTAATCTTTACCCAAATCGGAGTTTGGGGCAGGTGCACACACCATTTTCTTCCCTAGGAAGCACAAATCGGAGGTTGGGTCAGGTGTTCTTGCCATTTTCTTCTCTAGCCACACGCAATTTTCTTCTAGCTTTTTCCCCAGGAAGAAGCGTGTTTGTGCGTTTCTTTGTGACCATCAGCGCATTGCGCGTTCGTGAATAGGGAATTGTTATGTTATGTTAGATAATGTTAGTGATTCTGGTACTTGGTTTTTAGCATAAATAATAACAAATAACTGAAAGGGTTCTTTTGATTTTTCATTTAAGGTTGCTGGATTGTTGGCAAAGTATTCAGATAACTATTTTTTATTTTTGCATTGAAAGAAGTGGTCAAAACTGTTGTAAAGATTGATTACCATCTTACACAGTTTAAGCTTGGGTTATGTACTATGGTAACATCATTAAGAACTAGTTACCATGTGAGTGGTTGCTATTCTAATATTCCTCTACAGAAGTTCCTTCAGAAGATAGTGGATTATTACAAGATGACTAGGTGGAAAAGGTGATTTTTACATTTCCATTGTTAATCCCTTAATTTTTGGTGGAAAACAGAAAGAAAGAGATGCAGAAGAGACTGCAGGCTGAGTGGAGTGATATGGTGTCAGATGGAATCTGCCTGCTCATTATATCTGGTCTTTATTACAAACATAATGGCTTTCACATACTTAAATTCTTATCCTATACTACTGCTTTTACTATCAATTACTCAAAATAACTAGACGTAACAATTAGCAAGATGGTCAGCCCGCCAATTTTTTTTTAATACTTTGTTAGGTATTATTCCAGTGTTTAACCTGTCACACTGTGAAGGACACCTATATGTGTAGTGCCTTCTATTGTTGTATTGCTTTTCTGTCGGGAATCATTAGTTCCTGAGGTAAAGATTCGTATTAACTACGCTGTATATTTTTGGACGAAACAATTTTTTTTATAGGTTTTGATGTGTTTTGAATGAATTTGTTTTTCTTGCAAATTACTTTCATTTTAATGTACAACTCACCTCCAACAATAAGAAAATAGTGATTTTCAAGGAAAACAGACAAGAGATTATTATGAAACATCAGATTTATCAGAAAATAAAAATTTTTTCATTGCAAATAACACATTAATGATTCAGAAGACAAATTTATTTTGCCTGACAAATTTATTATCCTTCTAATAGGAAAGTATTTGAAACCATAGATAAGGGGGACGAGTATGATATAGTTTATTTGGACTTCAGTAAAGCCTTTGACAGAGTACTCCATAGGAGACTGTTAAGTAAAGTCAAGGCTCATGGCATAGGTGGAAAGGTACTAGAGTGGATTAGGGGATGGCTTACTAGTAGGGAACAGAGGGTACAGATTAATGGGAAGAAATCAGAATGGGGTAATGTCACTAGTGGAGTTCCACAGGGATCAGTACTAGACAGGACAGACAGTAGTAGACAGGAATAAACAGTGATATCAGTAAATTTGCCGATGACACAAAGATAGGAAGACCGGTAAAGAATTTAGGTGATGCTAGGATGCTGCAGGATGACTTAAATAGGCTGTACGAGTGGTCAGATAAATGGCAGATGCAGTTTAATGTTAACAAGTGTAGCATTATGAGCGTAGGTAAAGGTAATAGGCCTGTAGACTACACATTAAATGACAATACAGGAAATCCTCGTTTTACGATAGCTATGCGTTCCTGGAAACCCTATCGTAAACCGAAATAGCATATACCGAACCCATTTTTACATGTATTAGATAGGGATACGTTCCAGCACATTGATAAAGTCACTCCTTCAGGTTCAGATACATACATAAAGACATACCTTAGTGTAAAAATAAACAAATTGAATGTAAATAATAAAGAAAAGAATATAATTATGCAATCATCTGATCAGCTGATGCGGGCGACGTAGGTGGTGAGGTGGAGGTCGAGGGTGAGACGGGAGATTCAAAACCGAAGTTGATTGCTCTGTTGAAGTGGATGGTCCAGCTGATGTTGATGGGTTGACATGTTTGAAGAACGTTGAGATCGTGGACTGTTTGGCACAAGGTTTCATTGTGTTTGTAATGGTGGCACGGGAATGACTAGTTGTTGGAGTTGGCCGCATGTAGCGTAGCGTCGTGGTGGCGCTGCATGTGCCACCACGCCGATTTGGCCACGCCCAACTCGCCACGCCAATTTTGGTGCCTTTTTTTAATATCGTAACTGCGAATCAAGTATCATAAATCAAAAAAAGGGTACTAATTGGCTAGTATCGTAACTGCGAATTTAACGTAAACCGAACTATCGAATAGCGAGGACTTCCTGTACCTTAGGAAGGTCATATAGTGTGAGGGACTTAGGAGTTCAAATAAGCAGTGACTTGCGCCCCAGGGAACAGTGAATTATAGCTAGAAGTAGGGCCAACAAGATACTGGGATTTATTAGTAGGTGTGTGACAAATAGGAGTTCAGAGGTCATTCTGAGGTTGTATTTAGCGCTAGTATTATGCAGCTCAGTTTTGGTCCCCTTATTATAGGAAGGATATAGACTGTGGAGGCAGTCCAGAGAAGAATGACCAAGATGATTCAGGGGCTGAGAAATTTACCCTACAAAGATAGGTTAAAACGTCTTAATCTCCACTCCCTAGAGAGAAGGAGGGCAAGAGGGGATATGATTGAGGTTTTCAAATGGGTAAAAGGAATTAATAAGGGAAACATTGATCAGGTTTTATTGGCTGGGCTCGCTCTCCTTGCCTCGCCTGCCTCCCTCCCACCAACCCCCTTTCTCTCCCTCCCTCTCTCTGTGGCTCCCTCCCAACCACCCTCCTTCTCTCTCTCTCTCTCTCTCTCTCTCTCTCTCTCTCTCTCTCTCTCCCTCCCTCCCTCCCTCCCTCCCTCCCTCCCTCTCTCCCTCTCCCTCCCTCTCCCTCTCCCTCCCTCCCTCCCTCCCTCCCTCCCTCCCTCATTTGTTATAACTTGTCAATATTGATTTGGGAAATTCGTTTTTTCTTCTTCTTTCTTTTTAGTTTTTGTTTGGTTAGGTTAGGTTAGGTTATGGGCGAGAGACCTTAACCTAACCTAACCTAACCAAACACAAACTAAGAAAGAAAAAAAGAGTAATAAAACACTTGAACCGAACTTCCCAAATCAATATTCACAACAATGTTTTTTTTTTACAGTTATAACAAAATAGAGAGAGAGAGAGAGAGAGAGAGAGAGACAGAGAGAGAGAGAGAGAGAGAGAGAGAGAGAGAGAGAGAGAGAGAGAGAGAGAGAGAGAGAGAGAGAGAGAGAGACAAAGGGGGTGGGTGGATTAGAGGAAAGCAGAGAGAGAGAGAGAGAGAGAGAGAGAGAGAGAGAGAGAGAGAGAGAAAAGGAGGGTGTGTGGGTGGGAGGGAGGCAGGCAAGGCAAGGAGGAGAGTGAGCCCAGCCAATCACGAGGCAGTCATGCTACGTCACTGGAGAGGGCGGGGCGGAAGGAAATCGAGCCCAAGTTTCGGATATATGCATTGATATATGCACGTGATTTTTTGTTTTATACGTGTAAATTTTTAGTAAATTCATTTCATGGGAACAGATTAATCATTTTCCTTTTATTTCTTATGGGAAAAATTTGTTTGGTATACATCCTTTTTGGTATAAGTCCAGGGATCTGGAACAAATTAAGGACGTATACCGAGGCACCACTGTATATATTAAAATTAAATCCTGAGTAGAGGCAGTGTAGAGGCTGCTGTTATATCTCTCTTGTTTCTGGTATTCATCACCATTATTGTACAATGTTGTTCCTACAGCAACATTTCTGCTACGTTTTCCTACCACATAATATCCTCCTCGTACATGTACAATGTTTTATTGGAGGTATATATTAATAATAGATTCTGAGAAGAGGCTGCTGTTATATCTCCCTTGTTTCTGGTATTAATCACCACTGTAAGTGGTGGGTGCCGTCAATCAAATAGTTAATTTCATTAACCATTAATCCGTTAACTAAAAAATTAACTTCGATAACCGTTAATCAGTTAATTCTTTAAAAATGCAATGGAAGTTATCGATAAACTGTTAACGTTAATTTTTATTATAGAAAAAAAAAAATTGTTTTTGCCCTAAAACCATCAAAAAACACCTTTGAAAAGTGCCAAAACTATAAAATCAGCCTTTATGGGCTTTTTAAGGGCTTTAGAACCCCCCACAATTTTTTTTTTTTTGCTTTAAAGTAAAAAAAAAAAGGCAGATTTTATAGTTTTAACTTAAAAAAAAACTATAAAAGGCTGATTTCATAGTTTTGGGCCTGTTTTAGGTTCTTAAAGGCTTTTAGAGCCAGAAAAGGGTGAAAAGACTTAAATGAAACACAATATTAGTATAATTTTGGGGTTACTGGGCTTGAGTTAACGGAAGTTAAATGTAACGGAAGTCAATTAGTCCGATAATGATTTCCAAAGTTAAGTTAAAAGTTAAATCGTTAACGAAAATTTTAACTTCGTTAAATAACGATTAACAGATTAACAGTTTGGTGCCCACCTTTGACCACTATTATACAATTTTGTGCCTACAGCAGCATTTCTGCAACGTTTCTCTACCACTTAATATCCTCCTCGTATATATACACTGTTTTATTGGAGGTATATGGCAATATTAAATTCTGAGTAGAGGCTGGCTCAGGCTGCTGCGAAACCTGTGTATGAGTGTCATCTGCTATAACCCACAGAGTCAGATCAAATGGATTCGAGTCCAGATTACTCTGATCACCTGGATCCTGGTTTTGAAGGTAAATAGAACACGATTCCTGCGACTAAGCCCCGCCTAGATCGGCCAAGCACGCCCAGATCAAGTAATCTGAAATGGATTATGCAAATAGAAGAGGCCCTTAACCTGTAGATTGCAAGCCACAGCTCAGGCTGGAGAGCGTGCGAGTGTGAGCCACAGCTCAGGCTGGAGAGCGTGAGAGTACGAGCCACAGCTCAGGCTGGAGAGCGTGGGAGTGCGAGCCACAGCTCAGGCTGTAGGAACTTCATAATTGTGTCATAATTACGCACCCATAGATGGACTGGGAAACCCCTATTGCGCACTTCACGGGTTAAAAGGTTTTTCAGTTTTCATGGTGTCATTATGAGGTCTGCTGGCAAAATAATAACAATAGCATTGAACTTCTTTGACCTACAATATTATGCAGTGATTCATAAGAATCCATCACTGCTGGTTGATGGTTAAATAATTTTATCAATCAATAGTGAAAGACAGAAGTATTTAACAATTTTCTGTGTATTTTGTACTCATGAAGTGGCTTATTTTTGACTTTTTATGTTTATCTAATCATTGAGGATGCATTTTTTATTCTATTTGTAAGAAATAATTTTTATTTGTATCGGGTGAGTGGTTTCAGAGAACAGCATCCCTAGCAATGCTTGGCGCCAAATTTACGTTGACAGTAACCTACTTTGATACTGAACTTACACTGAAAGTAGCGCAGGATAGCAGTTACTTTCTGCTAGTACAGGCTGACCATCACTAATCCAGCAACCACAGGACCTTAGGACTGCTGGATTTTCAAAATTTCCGGATTACTGATGTTTTGTCCCCTGACTCTATATATGCTGTATATATTGTAACAGAAAATTACTACAGTTCTTAATTAGTTTATTGATATAGATTCGTTCTCTCACACCTTCCTCATTTTCATCACTGCCATTTTTCTCTGGACTTCTAACCAAATGTACAATTTCAAAATCAGTGTAATGATGAATTGTAGTTACATTATCATCAGCATGCAGCCATTCTGTTACAACATTTTCATTTATCCGTGATGCAGTCTCCTTGGCAGCAGGATTAGTTACATCCTAAGCGTAAGCAAGAACTTCTTGTATAAACGGTTTGTCTTTTGAAACCCTAAACCACCGAATCCATGATGAGAATAAACAACAGCAGAATTTTAATAATGCGTGTTTGCTCTCAGAAGCATGAGGATACAGCTAATTCTGTGTACAGCGCCATAAAAAAACAGCACCTCCCAAAAACAGTGGCATGCCAACTCAGAAATTTTAAACTGTGCTGTGAAATTCATGCCGGAAAACTGATGGAACTGGAATATTGATTGCTGGATTAGTGATGGTCAACCTGTGATAACTTTTTCTTTTAGGAGTAAGTGCATGGCCTTGATATCTGTATCTGTCACAAAAAACATGCCACGCACTGCCCTCACAGCCTTCATTATCTCATGCAATAAATGTTCTGTCATCTACCTACTGTCTTCTTTGTTGTTTAGGTGGGGCAAGAGAGGAGCCAGGCATTTTGTTCCATGCAATGCTGAAAAGATCCACTGCCTGCCTTATTTAAAAAGATTTCCTATTTCTTTCAGTTCTTCTTGTTTGTCTGTTTCTCGTCACATCTTATTATTAACCATGGTAGTGAAATACAGCTTTGTGTTGGCAATGATCTCCTGATCGAGTGGCTTGAGATTTGCTGAGCTGTTTGGTGACATAAATACCATTTGCACATCAGAATGGCAGTCGACCAGGAACTTGGCATGACCAGGAACTTGGCATGACCAGGAGTGTTTTTGCGATGACAATAACTTCGTGTCTGGGGCACAAACACTCAATCAAACCACTTCAAAGACAAATTCGTGGTCATGTACCCAGATGAATTATTATACAACACACAGTTGGGTAGATTGTTCATGTCACAGTTGCAGTAAGAATGAGACTTGGCATGTTTATAGATTATCACTGGCTTCATTTTAAAATCACCGGAAACATTACTGGTTAACAAAGCAGTGAATCTCTCCTTCTTAACTTTGCCACAGGGAGCTTGTTTGGGGATGTATGTCACTTGATGATTTTTCCAGTGGACACCAGTATCATCACAATTAAACACTTGGTCTAAAGTGTAGCCACCCTCGTCAACAATTTGTTTGGCCACCTTTGGAAATCTTGTTACTGCACTACAGTCTACGGATGCAATTTCACCCTAATAGAGGGCATATTTAATGTCACACCTTTTTTTGAGATGTTGGAACCAACTGGGTTTACAATGCTTTTCTTTCTGCATACTGCATCATAATATATTTTAGCTTGCTCCCTTATCATTGCTAGCATCAACCATCAACACTAGCATTATCTTTTAGTCTCTTTGTTATCCATTTCACTCCGTCATTATAAACAGCTGGCACTTTACTGTTATATCTAATGAAGCCCTACATGCACTACCACTACTTGCATTAGTAATATATTTAAAATTTTTTTTAACTCAAAAAATAGTTTTTTCAACTGAGACTTTTTTCCGGATTGCCATATATGCCATATACAGTCAGCCCCCCAAGGGTGCGGTCAATGCAGTCCGCGCCCTTTGCACACCCTTTAAAAAACGCACCCTTGGAAGTTAATAACCTAAATTCACTAATATATTCCGGGACTCCTAAGATTTACCCTTTTTTCACCCAATAATCCCCGAAACACATGGTATAATGAAAGAATATACAGTACATATATTATATATGATAGGTAATAGAAAGATACTGTACAAATGAACCAGCCTTTTGAAGCTGAAAATGTATCAACATCCTGGCCTTTGTCTAATTTCTCATAATAACATTTAGCTGTCTCATGAAGAATATTTGAATCTACAGGCATACTTTTACTGGCCCGCTCATTAATATATATGCTGAGCAATTTTTCAGTTTTACCCCTTGCAAGTGTAATTTTCCTCACATGCTTAATCACACTCCTACTAGACACTGATGAATCATTGTAGGATGTTATCTTTTTTCTTTTTAATGGAGCGTACAGTTAATTCTCCCATTACAAAATGTCATGCCACATTTGCCTGTTTCTCACCCCTGGCCAACATATCTAGTACCTGCTTTTTCTTTTCCAAATCAAGGACTTTCACTGTCTTTTTAGCGGGAAACACGATCGCCCTGGCAGGTGGGGGAGATGGTGGAGGAGGGGCTGCAGGTGGCATGGGTGGTGGTGGGGCTTGGGTGGCTGGAGGCTCCATTGCTTACACAAAGAATGCGGTAGCCTTCAAGGACTCTCACGACTGAGCCTGGCAAAAGTGAGCTGACATCATCACAACATGGCAGCTTAACGAAAGCGCATAGAGTTCCGTCACCGCAGGCTTTGAATTTTTCTCACCCTTTGAATTTAAGTGCAGC
>JAPQNM010001510.1:0-17500 GCA_029783475.1 Metacarcinus magister | reverse complement strand
GCGTGGGAGAGGAGTGTCAAGACACCTCTAATGTTAACTGGATCTCCACCCCTTGCTTCTATTCTCCTACTGTCCTCTTTACAGGGTCTGGCGACAAGCGGGATTTTTTTTTTTACTTATTTCTGTTTTCCCTTAGCCATTACCCTTTTAATATAAAAAAAAAAAAAATAAAAATGGTGGGCTTCTTCATCAGCCTGCTGGACCTCATAGCTCTCCAGCTTCCTTTTTGCCAGCTCTATTTGAAGGCGTGCCAGTTCATCAGCCTGCTGGACCTCATGGCTCTCTAACTTCCTCTTTGCCAGCTCTATGTGAAGGCGTGACAGTTCAAGATTACTTTCCTCCACAATCAGCTTGATGTCTTCCAACTTCTTTCGTAAGAAGTGGAGTTCTTCATCTCTCTTTGAGATGGCATCAAGGCACCCCCCCACCTCACTGGATGGTGATCGGGATGCCTTTTTCCTCTTCAAAACTGATTGTGGAGGATTGTTAGAAGGGGAAATGGTTGAAGAATGAGAGGATAAGGTTGCAGAGATAGAAGATTTAGGAGAAACAGAGATGGAAGGATCATTAAATACTGGAGGTGGTGATGGAAGGGTGAAAGTTACAGAAGAAACAGGTGGCACAGCTGGAGACAAAGAAGAGACAGGGGGTGAAGAGTGAGATGTGGAGGGTGTAGGAGGCAGGAGAATGGAGCTGGCAGAGAAGGCAGCTGGAGCAAAGGAAGAGATGGAAAAGGAAGCTGGAGCACTGGAGGATGAGGCAACAGGAGTGTTGGTGTTGGCGGGATGGGAGGCCCTTAGAGAGGCAAACTCTGTAAAAGATGATAATTCCCATTACTAAGTCATCATCTAAACATTGTTTCTTGCAAGCAGGACAGTTATCATTGTGATCCACACAATCTCTTTCCTTTTCGAAATCCTTCCTCGCACCAGATCTTCACAATTATTTTGCCCATCTTGAGATCTATTTGTTTGATTTACTTGAATGACAATTACTGAAACCAAAGACTATTACCATGCACGGGAGCAATTCCATATTCTGTGTTTTGGTCCCCCATTGCCAAATCCTTAGCCATGAGGGAGCGCACTGTCTCCTGGTCTTGGCTGTACTTTGGTGGAGTTGGTGGTGGTCCACCCCCGGTTCCCCTCACTCTCTTCCTGTATTCCCGGTCCAGTGCCTTGGTTCTAAGAGAAGATATCATTTAATGTTATGGAAGAAGGGGATACTAAATGTTAGTGTAAATTAGAATTTTGGTAGTGTATAATTGAGTGGAAAGTGCATAAAGCTGAGTAAATATGTTTCCATAAAATTGTTGAAGTTTACATTTGTCATCAGAATTAAAGAAAAGCATTCCAGTTAATTACAGATAAATTAGTGGAAACTAAGTTATGTTGAAATCTGTTAAAGGTTCTGTAGACTATTTTATGCTTAGTACAAGGATGAGACATTAATGCAAAATGTAGGAAAGTGGGGAGGTGGTCAGATAATTGGTAATGGATGATTCCCGAGGTAGATAGTGGAGTGAAGTTTGTCCAAATGTGGTCGAGGAGTGAGGGTTGACCTAAATTATGATTATCAGGAAATCTAGTAGGAGTAGATATGTGCGGGAAGTAACTTAATGTTTGCATAGAATTTAAAAAGTGGCTAGTTGGTTGATGGGAAGAATGCTCAAGGAGATTAATGTTAAAATCCCAAAGTAGCACGGTGTTATTTTTTCTAAAAAGATCCTGAGATAGTATGTTATGTAATGTATGTGTGAAATCTACAGGAGTGATAATAGAAAATTAGTAATATATTTCCTTCCCTAGCTTTTAAAGGAAAATATTTTTTTTAAAGAATACTAGGGTATTATACCCTGGTATTCTTAAAAAAATCTTTCCCTTTAAAAGCTAGGGAAGGAAATATATTACTAATTTTCTATATAGCCTTCTAGGACGTACAGATGTGAGGTGGAATTCTTTAGCCACAGTCCTTACATAACTCTTTCACTTATCTACTATATATTATTCTAACCCCTTAACTCATTTGTGTGTGTGTGTGTGTGTGTGTGTTTTGGTGTGCGTGCAGATTAGACTTACTTTCTCTTAATGTGGTCCCAGCTTCTCTTCAATTGCCTAACAGTTCGAAGAGAATGTCCCGAGTTCCCTGCATTAAAAAGGGAGGTAATTTCCTCCCAAGCCCTTGTCCGCTTTCCTGGGAGGGAAGGGTCAGTTGACTTAGAAGTCAAGACATCTGCCCTTCCCTCAATGAGTTCAATCAACTGATGAACCTGGTCATCATTGATTGGTGCAGCCTGTAAAGTATGCTACAGTGAGTTTTGTGAACAGATGAATTATTTAGAACTAGCAAGGGTTACAAACATGTAATGATAGTGGATATGGCAAAAAAATTATAATATAATATATGTATATATATATATATATATATATATATATATATATATATATATATACATACATATTTATATATATATATATATATATATATATATATATATATATATATACATACATATTTATATATATATATATATATATATATATATATATATATAAATCAATATTCATGCAATACAATATAACAAAGGGCTTTAAGAACAGGTACTCTTGTGAGTCCTACCAATAATTTCACCGTCTATATGAACCACTTCCCGTCACGCATTCATACCTACAGTGTAATACTAGAAGTTATCATCAATATTCTTTTGCAAATGTTTCATGTTAACGTGACTGTGTTGTTATGTGTATGGAAACAAGGGTACGGAGAAGGGTGAGGGCTGGATCTGTTAGGCGAGGGTATGCCCACTCATGTTACTGGGAATACAAGACCTTATTTTTGAATAACACACTTATTGATTACCTTAATTTCTACAGTGACATCCTATGTAATTGATAATAATAGTCTAGTATTATAATTAAATCGAGAAACATGCAAATCTTACCTTAGAAGTGGACATGTTGATGGAGTGCGAAACCTGGGAAACGTTTCTCGGAGCAATGTTTACGTTTTTCCCGCCTAGTCAAGCATACCAATCACGCCGCCACACACTTGCTGGTGAATGTTGGTACGCTTGCCTTCGACGTCTTGCGCCACGGCCATGGTGTTGAGAAATTTTCCTTCTTGAAACCTACCACGTGGTATACCCCACGGTCGGGCGCCTCATGCCTCATGCCTCATGTTGTGTTCTTGAAACCGGCCCCATGAGTGATGATGAACTTGACGTTCCTGAGCTAGAAATGAGAGAGATCGAGAATGGTTGGAGGTTGATAGCGGATGTGTTTTCTGATAAGCGTCCTGAAGCTCTATCCCCTTTTGTTTCTCAGTTTTCTGGGCTGAATCCTGCACTAGGGGATTTGTCTCATGTCTTTTACTGATGTTTTCAAGCTTTTCTTTGATGTTGAGTTGGTAGGAAAGTTATTTGAGTGGGTGAACGAGAGGGCTGTGAAATACATCGCTGAGCACCCTGAGAAACAAGGTGTGAACAGCATTATTTGGTACCCAGTCACACAGGATGATATGTACACATTCCTAGCTCTTGTCATGGCAATGGCTTTGATGCTATTCCTAGAATGATGTACTACTGGAGCACTGACATGCTGCTTTCTGGCCCTGCTGTGTTTTGTAAAGAAGTAATGTCAAGACCGCTTCTTTAGTATCATGAAATTTCTGAGATTTTCTCCAATAGGCCTTGTCAGAAAGAATCGTCCAGCAACACGCATTGAGTCATATCTAGACCTGTTACGTGAACACTGCCAAATGGTTATGAGACCACGCAGGAGTGTAGCTGTGGATGAGGCTTTGATCTTGTGGAAGGGGAGACTAGCCTTTCGCCAGTAAATGAAAAGTAAGAGAGCAAGGTTTGGTGTGAAAGTGTTCGTCGCCTCTCCAAGTGATGAACAGTGGAAGGGGTATTCATGGAATTTCATGCTGTACTATGGAAAAGATACATTCACTCTTGGCGCCCCAAATGCTTCTCATCTTACTGTATCAGAGAGAATTGTTGTAAAAATCCTTGTGACCTACTTGACACCAGCCTGAAGTTATCTGACTTTTTGCAAACTCGAGCAACATTGCTGACGGGTGTAATCAGGCAAGGGAGAGGGCCACCCAAAGCAGTGCAACAAGAACAACTTGAAAAAAATCAGGCTCTGTTTGCAAGGAAAGGAAATACCTTGTTAGTGACATGGCAAGACAAGAGGGAAATCTGTCTCTTGTCCACCAAGAATGAAGCAAATGTTGTGGAGAAAACAAAAACATACTTCGGTGGGAAAACAGTGTTCTACAATAAACCACTGCAAATAGAAAAGTATAATAGAAAAATGGGGAATGTAGACTATGCAGATTAAATGCTTGAGCCTTATGAGAGCCATAGGAAGAGTCTAGCATGGTTCAAGAAGCTAGGCATTCATTTCATGTTCAGGATGCTGCTAAATTCATTCATTGCTTATAAGTCTGCACACAGCAGCAGCAGTGTAGAGTTTTCCATTTATATAAGGGAGGTGTCAAGAGAACTCCTGCTCCAACACAATCTTGGCGCTGCAGTGCTTGCTAATGTAAACACACCAAATGTTCATAAGGAGAGAGTAGTAAGAAACACTCATCAGCTCGTACTTTTTGAGGGAAGGAAAAGGAAGAGGTGCAAGGTGTGCTACCCAACACGCAAAGACACCAGGTATTACTGTCCGATGTGATGGTCATCCTGGCTTGTGTTCAATGCAGCACTACAGGGCTTGGCATGAACAACAGCAGGCTACACCTCCACAATAAACTGTCACGCCTTACACTCCTCCCCCGGACCCAGCCACCCAAACCTAATCATCAAGTTTATTTATTTTTTCTTTTCTTTTAGTGAAGCATTGTATTTTCGGTTTTGGATATTTTTACTAAGGTAGCGGAGATGAAGAGGTTCATCCCTCTGTTTTTTCCCCTTTTGAATTATTTTATATATATGAGGAATCTGCGACACAGCAGGCTACACTTTACATTATTTTTACTTCAGATATTTTTTTTTTCCAAATACCTCACAGGCTATCGTACATTTTACATTAAAAGGGTACTGGCTAAGGAAAAACAAAAATAAGTAAAAAAAAAATCCCCCTTGTCGCCAGACCCTGTAAAGAGGAGAGTAGGAGAAATATAGACATGGGGGAAGTCCAATTTAGTGTGACATAACCCGTTTTATTTTAGTTGATGTATTTTTGTTATCGGAAAAGAGAGAATTCCATTGCTGCTTTTTATTTATTTCTCTGTTTTTGGCTGTGTGGTATCGCAAATAAAGGAAGAAGTCCATCCCTAAGAAAAGAAAAAAAAAGAAAGAAAAAAAAAGTAAACTCACGCTAACCTCCATCCAAGAAAGGACTTAGTATGTGTGTTATTCACCGCACGATCTGCTCATACCCTCCTAAATGTCTCTTACACCTATATAGTACTCCTGTGTGTGTGTGTGTGTGTGTGTGTGTGTGTGTGTGTGTGTGTGTGTGTGTGTGTGTGTGTGTGTATTTTATATATATATATATATATATATATATATATATATATATATATATATATACATATACATATATATATATATATATATATATATATATATATATATATATATATATATATACATATATATATATATATATATATATATATATATATATATATATATATATATATATATATACAAGACAAGCAAAGGATAACAGCAAAATCTGAGGAAGTGCATTCTACAAGAACGAAAAATTCGCTATTGGCAACTGCGACACCAAGGCAAGGAGCAGCACAAGGACTCCCGCACGCGCCACTGTAGCCGTTTTCTGTGCCTCGTAGTGAACTTGATACATTGGTGAGTGAATTATGCTAAAGTCCTGGTTGGGACGCCAAGGACTATCTATAGCTATCTAATACAATGAAAAATCTCTCTCTCTCTTTCTCTCTCTCTCTCTCTCTCTCTCTCTCTCTCTCTCTCTCTCTCTCTCTCTCTCTCTCTCTCTCTCTCTTTTTCTCTTTAATACAGTGCTCTTGTTCAAGGCACACGCAAGTTTCTTAAGTGAAATCATTCCACGTATATTACAGCAAGGATTTCGGTAGAAACTATTCAAAACAGAACACAAACATTATCATGGGCTTCTATTGTTTCCAGGTGACGTGGTGTAATTGCAAGTGTCCCATCATGAAAAATGAGGAAGAGGCCAGAGTGGAGACGGAGAGGTTTCAAGACATCGCGCACGCAGTCGACATCACTCCCGATAAGGTCGCTGCCGTCTACGACACCTGGGCTGACACCTACGATATGGTAAGAGTTTGTCATATTAGAATTTCTCCTTTAGGTTTAGGATAAAAAAGAAAATAATTTCATCATTTGACAACCTTGCATTTTAATTTTTCTTTTCTTTTTTCTTCTTTCTATATCAATAACCGTTGGCACCAGTAGGCTTATGGAGGCACAGATTGACTTGCCTCGCCTGTTATTTGGTGTAGGTCTTAGAATTTTTTTTTATAGTGACGCCTCGAATGTTTACGTTCTCTCTTGAATATGTTGAGAACGTGTGAGGCTTATTACTGCTACAGCCTCAGATGCATATTAATGTTGTAAGTCCCGTCTGAGGACAGTATGGCAGCATTTAGGTAGTCTTTGGCCACTCGGCGGTGATATCAAATATTGAAAAGTGGTCAGCAGATATCGGGGATTCGAACCAGAGACCTAGGCTCCCATGCCCGAACGCTGACCACTGCACCACCGCCTCCCAAGTAAATATTTGTTTGTTATTAGATATTCTTACGATTATATATTAATGATGAAACTATACAACATTATTTCGTCCTTTTTGAAAGGATAGGCCGTGCGCCCTCTTAAGGTAATAAATATCTTGATAGAGAAAAAAAGATCATTGCAACGAAAACTTATGTTTGCAGACTATGAGCCGATTTTACGCAGGACCACGTCAGGTGGCAGAAACGGTGGCAGGGTTGGTGGAGAATGGTACCAGGGCCACCGTTAGAGTGCTCGACGTGGCAGCTGGAACGGGTATGGTTGGCGTAAATCTCCACAAAATAGGCTTCAGGTAAGGTTGAAGTGTGTTTGCGTCCTACAGTTCGACAGTTCAACATTGTCTGGAATACTCCGTTTCATTTGGGTTCGGCATTTGTTTACAGACAAAAGGGAGGGACCTTAATACACGATACAACGTCGCCAGCATTCTCCTACTGAATTTAATATGGTCAATGCATACCTACAAGGGATGAAAAAAGGTTCAATAACAATATAGCAATAGCTTTATAGCTTTAGTTTCTTATTCAAATGAAAAACATTCGCAAACATAATGCATCGCATTAATTTGCAGGAGATGAAATGAAAGGTTATTAACACATCCTTTAAACATAGTAGTTACTTTCCTCTTCTATTTTCAGAAACAATTCCCATTTATGATAAATTCAATTATTCAAAGTAAACAACAATACATTTTGTTTATTCTACTACCTGTAATAAGACTTTTAATGATATGTGATGCATATATCTGGTTTCGAAGATATTTTGGCTGAGCCTGTGTGTATCAACAATTTTGCTAATAAAAGTAGGGTCCTGTGCATGCGAAGAACAAGACGGCACCATAATAAATAATTAGATTCGGAATGACACTGAAAAGGAGTTGAAGCATCATGATACCATTAACATCACCTTTCCTTCAGGCAAATAGACGCCGTTGAACCCTCGAAGGGCATGATGGACAAGCTGGAGAACACAGGCCTTTACACCAACAAGTTCATCGAATTCGTGGGCTTAAGCCGAGAAACACGTGTGCCGGCTGGTGAGTGTTTGAGGCCGTTAGACTCTATGGAATGTTAAAAAACTAAATACATAAAAAAAGACTGTTTAATCCATTACTTTCTGTTCATAGACAGGTAAAATTTGTTAGCATTATAATCAATTAAACTAATTAATAATACTATATTATGATATTATTATAACAATTAATGTTAAAATTAACGTCATACGCCAAACAGCCTGACGCGTCCATTATTTTTTCAGATACGTATGACTTTGTGGTAGTCAGCGGCGGCTTCGGGGAAAGTCATATTCCAGTTGAAGGCATTGATGACATAATCCGCGCTGCTAAGCCAGGTGTGTGTGTGTGTGTGTGTGTGTGTGTGTGTGTGTGTGTGTGTGTGTGTGTGTGTTGTGTGTGTGTGTGTGTGTGTGTGTGTGCGTGCGTGCGTGCGTGCGTGCGTGCGTGCGTGCGTGCGTGCGTGCGTGGGTGGGTGGGTGGGTGGGTGGGTGGGTCTGTGTGTGTGTGTGTGTGTGTGTGTGCGTGCGTGCGTGCGTGCGTGGGTGGGTGGCTGGGTGGCTGGGTGGGTGGGTGGGTGGGTGGGTGGGTGGGTGGGTCTGTCTGTCTGTGTGTGTGTGTGTGTGTGTGTGTGTGTGTGTGTGTGTGTGTGTGTGTGTGTGTGTGTGTGTGTGTGTGTGTGTGTGTGTGTGTGAATAAAATAGAATAGAATAGAATAAGTTTATTAACTCAGACTTTACATGAAAGTATGGAGCATGACTCTCCCTCAAAATTTTGTAACAATAATAAACAATAAATAAATAAACATATATACACATATACATATACACACACATATACATACATACACATACATACACATACATATATACATATATACATATATACACATATATACATATATATATATATATATATATATATATATATATATATATTTATATATACATATACATACATATATATATATACATATACACACATACACATATACACACATATACATACATACACATACACATACATACACATATGCATACATATAATATTATCCAAGCAAAAAATCTTCATCTAAGCATTCTTAATATACCCTTAATAAATTGTGACAAGCTTGTCAACAATTTCACATCCTTACTCTGCATTAATTGAACATATTTAAATTGATGAACATTCTCTTTAACGTAATTAGGTATATACTTCTTCCTTAGGAGTACAATATCCTGATTTTGGCATTGAAATATGACATGAAATTCATCACCCACCTGACCAACATTACACTTGGTACAATAACGTTCCTCCCTGTTAACCCCACGGTATCTACCCGTAATTACTGGTAGTCTGTTGTTACCAGTACGCAGCTTAACAATGTTTATGTAATTACATTTAGACAATTTTATAAGTTATTCTTCCCTACCGTACATATCTTTAAATAACCTGTAGTTGGTACAAATGTTTTTTGTATTCATATTAGTGTACCAGGTTGTTATCCACAGATCATGTAATTTTTGTTCGATGGCTTTTCTGAACCTTCTTAGGGTTATCGATTGTCTGATTCAACCATACGCCAGGCATACCACATTCAACCAATATGTTTTTTTAACATACTCTAACCACGGATATGAATAAACAGCAATTAAATGTAATTCCAGTAGACATTTGTATATTATGTAAGAAAGTTTAGTACTTTTACTCATAACTAACCTCGCCCAAAAGTTCACCATTATACATTTAATGTGTATTTCTAGAGGATACACTCCCAACTTCCCGTATACAATGTCTGTACTCGTATACCTGTTCACACATAAAACATGTTTTAGAAACTTCATTTGGAGCAGTTCCAATTCTATAATACTTTCGTTACCCCATACTTCACATGCGTAAGTCAAAACTGGCACCACCATACTACTGTACATCTCTATTTGAATATCAACAGGCAGGTCATGTTTGCGAGAGGTACCAATTAGTGCATACATGGCTCTATTGGCCTTTTCTTTAAGTTCCAATTCTCCCTTTCTAAATTTGCCATTATAATTAAAAGAGATACCCAGATATTTATAATCACTCACTACTTCAATATCATTATTACCAAACTGAAAATTATAATTACTGGTTTGTACTCTGCCCCTACTAAAGATAACAATTTTAATCTTACAGCAATTAACCTCTAATTTCCATTGCGTACAGTAGTTGTAAAGAGCGTTGATGGCCTGACGCATATCTTATTCACTATCACAAAATATAACAGTGTCATCAGCATACATTAATATAAATAAATTTAGATACGCATTTAAATATTCAATACTGAAATTTAAATAGTTGCAATATTTTGCTATTAGGTTTTCCTGAATGTCATTAACATAAATTGCAAAAAGTAAAGGTGATAAATTTTCTCCCTGTCTTAAACCCCAGTTACATATAAAAGTATCAGACATTTGTTGACCTATCATTACACATGATTTCACATTATCGTACATGCTACGAATAACATTTAATATCTTACCATTGATGTTTTTCCTAACCAATTTATACCAGAGTCCTTCCCTCCAAACCTTATCAAAAGCTTTCTTGTAATCTACAAATAGACAGAACAATTTTTTCTTTTTAAACTTAAATAACTCAACAATACACTTTAGTAGAAATATGTGATACAAACTAGAATATCCTGGCCTAAAGCCAGCTTGGTTTTCATCAATAATATTGTTGACTTCAGAGTATTCCCTAATTCTTTCATTTATGATAGATGTAAATAGTTTTCCCATACAACTCAAAAGCGTAATTCCCCTATAATTATTGGTGTCGTTCACATCCCCTTTATTCTTGTATATTGGCACAATTACACCAACAAGCCATTCTGATGGAAAATGACCACTATCAAGAATTTTGTTAAATAACTTCACATATAGGGGACAAAGAAGGTCTTGGGTACTCTTGATGTATTCATTTACAATGTAATCACTCCCAGGAGACTTATCATTCTTCAGAGTAGCAATGCGTTTCTTTACTTCAGTGATAGTTATAGGGCTGTTAAGTATATCACAATGATATTCACTGTCTACTTCGTAGTTTATTGTTTCGCTTGTATCATCCCCTTCAGTTAAAAGCATTTTAAAGTGGTTATAAAATTCATCAAGTGTTATATAATTTTCAACAGTTGTTTTATCTCCTTTTAGTATATTCCAATATTTCTTTGGATCTTTACTTTTGTTCTCCCTGAGTTGTTGTAATAATGTCTTGGTTTCTTTATCCTTAACCCTTTTTACTTCCTGTTTGTATTTTTTGCTCTTCTCAATCATATCTGTATACGCACTATTACATTTCCTCTTATTGTATCTATGTTTAGCTTTATGATAATCTTTTCTTCTTTTGTAACACTGATTGTCATACCCTTTCATACACGCTCCGTTGCTCTTTTTAGTATAAACTCTCTTCGGGCAATTAGGAAATATACGCATTGCTGGTTCTAGAATTAGTGTTTTTATTTCCTGATTGATTTCGTCTACAGAAAGGTATTCAACTCTCTAGATTAAGTGAGTCACTTTACCTGTGTCTACGCTATTCACATAATTTAGCTTTTTTTCTATTTTCCATTTTCCGGGTTTTACATGGTTAGCTTGTTCTACCAGCTCCTTCCCTCTCATACTGGGCTGCACTGTCATGCCAGTACATTCTAGACTAGTGTGCAGAGCACTATGTATGTCTGAGTATAATAGGTCAAAATCACATACCTTAAAATCTTTAACAAGACAAATAACATTATAAGATCCAATAACATAGTCAATAGTTGTTTTATGTGTAGTAGTAGATTTTCCAACTCCAATATCCTCTCCTACCCTGCCATTGAGAATAACAATTTTATTATTTTTACAAACATCTAATAATTTCTTTCCATATGTACTTCTGTTTGGGGTCAGGTCTTCATTATACCTCCTTTCTGAGTAACATAGAGATCGTAACAAACAACAGATATCCTCTTTCAGGGGTAATGCAAGATCATTATCGTTAAAACATTGCGCTATATCAGGCATTACACCAGTGTGAGCATTAAAGTCCCCACTGATTATATGATAAAAATCATCAGATGTATTAGATAAGAGAAAATCATCCAATTCATCAAAGTGTTGTGGTTTACCATATCTTGAGTGGCTGGGTGGTATGTAAACACATGTAAGTAACAAATCTCTCTGAAACCCAAGCATATGTCCGTTAATCTTAATTGTCAACAATGTCTCATAATCATTCTCAACCGTTTTCCACTTTAATTTACCATCATTCTTTATACCAATTAAAAAGCCTCCTGACTTGTACCTGCTTAACCCAAATCTAGTTTTATAGACAATATTAAACTCAGCATTCAACATTTTCACTTTTACATTATTCATATCAACTTCATCACATTTTATTTCGGCCAAACAAATAACATTGTAACTGTTAATCAATCTCATAAATTCCTCCAAAGCCAATTTTGATTTTAATCCACAAACATTTAATGTCAGTATGTTGATGCGAGACGAAGTGTCCCTCACAGGTGTTGCAGTATCTAGTAAAAGTGTATTATGTGTCACAGGTGTTACAGTGTCTAGTCGAGATGTATCATGTGTCACAGGTGTGGTAATGTCTAGTAAAGGTGTATTATGTGTCACAGGTATGGTAGTGTCTAGTAAAGGTGTATTATGTGTCACAGGTGTGGTAGTGTCTAGTAAAGGTGTATTATGTGTCACAGGTGTGGTAGTGTCTAGTAAAGCTGTATTATGTGTCACAGGTGTGGTAGTGTCTAGTAAAGACGTATCATGTGTCACAGGTGTGGTAGTGTCTAGTAAAGGTGCATTATGTGTCACAGGTGTTGTAGTGTCTAGTAAAGGTGTATCATGTGTCACAGGTGTGGTAGTGTCTAGTAAAGGTGTATCATGTGTCACAGGTGTGGTAGTGTCTAATAAAGGTGTATCATGTGTCACAGGTGTGGTAGTATCTAATAAAGGTGTATCATGTGTCACAGGTGTGGTAGTATCTAATAAAGGTGTATCATGTGTCACAGGTGTGGTAGTATCTAATAAAGGTGTATCATGTGTCACAGGTGTGGTAGTGTCTAATAGAAGTATATTATGTGTCACAGATGTGGTAGTGTTTAATAAAGGTGTATCATGTGTCACAGGTGTGGTAGTGTCTAGTAGAGGTGTATTATGTGTCACAGGTGTGGTAGTGTCTAGTTGAGATGTAATATCTATCACAGGTGTGGCAGTGTCTAAGACGGTTGAAATGTGCATCACAGGTGTGGTAGTGTTTAGTACAGGTGTGATAGCATTATATGGAACCATGTCAAGCACTACTGAACCATTATCTAGTACAGGTGTATTATGGTACCGTACTTGTGTAAAGCTGTTGTTGTAAAACGCATGACCACTAGCTACGTTTCCTTGAATGTTGTCATTATTGCACGAATCCTATACTCATACGCTGTCCAAGAACGCTTCAAGCTTCTCCTCGTTCCATCCAAGATTGTACATGTCCACTGGAGTATCAAAGGCCTTCTTTACTTCTTTCCCATTCTCCTTTACCAGTGCGTAGATTTTTCCACCAATTGTCCAGGTCTTAATCGTTTGTGGGTCCTTCCTTATTTCGTAAAACAAATTATTTCTTGTCTTAGTTAGGTCCTCCTCAACATAAATACCGTGGCTCAGTTTCTTCTTGTTCCGAAGCAGTTCTATCATCTTGTCACGCCTCGCGAACTTGACTATAACTGGCTTCGGCTTGTTTATGTCAGTCGTCACTCCCACGCGATCACTGGTGCTTATGTCTTTCTTTTTCACATTCACTCCAATTGTATCAGCTAGTTGCATCACAAGATTGGCAGTGTCCTCTCCATTTTCATACTTCAAACCTTTAATCCTCACATTGTCTCTCCTGCTGTACTGCTCCATCCTCTCAATTTGGTAGGACTGAAGTCTCACTTGCTTCTTCAGATCGTTGATGACACTCAAGTTTTGGGACTGCTCCGTGATTTCTTCTTTAATGTCTTTATATAAAGTCGTTATGGCTTGGGAGACTGCTGTTGAGACACACTGCACAATCACAGGTTGAAGGGCTTGAACAACTTCACTCACGACTGAAGCAATGTTCGAATCAGCAGAACTATCACTTTCAGCAGTCATTCTTCGAGTTTGTCGTCGGTCTGTGCCAATCTTCTCCACCACTTTTTGAATTTCCTCCGATAGTATGTTATTTAGGTCTTCTTTAGCTTTGGCACAGGGCACAGCTGCAGTAGACTTGGACATTGTTTGATACAACAATCCGGTATGGAGGTATAACAGAGGACAATTGTCAACCACGTCCGATCGGGATATATATATATATATATATATATATATATATATATATATATATATATATATATATATATATATATATATATATGTTGTGCTCAATAGGGATAATTGCTCATTAACGTTAATGGGCAAGGGCATTTTGCCCATTAATCGTAATGGGCAGATGGGACTGCCCACTTGTAATAACTTGCCCATTAACGCTAGTGGGCAACCAGTAACGTTAATAGCCAAATTTAGAGGTTAGGTTATGTTAGGTTAGTTTAGGTTAGTTTAAGTTAGGTTATGTTATGTTAGGTTAGGTTAGGTTAGGTTAGGTTAAGTTAGGTTAGGTTAGGTTAAGTTAGCTTAATGGGCAACAAAATGTCCATTAATGTTAAAGAGCAACTGCAACAAAATGTCCATTAATGTTAATGAGCAACTTGGCTTGCCCAGTAAGAAATACACTGCCCATTAACGTTAATGTGCAATTATCCCTATTGAGCACATATATATATATATATATATATATATATATATATATATATATAAATATATATATATATATATATATATATATATATATATATATATATATATATATATATATATATATATATATATATATATACCAATTAACTCCCAACAGGAAGCATCGACTTGCCCCAGCTATGAAGATTTTGGGCGCCACCATGGCCTCCTCCACTCCGGGTTATCTCTTTCAGAAATAACCCGAGAAGCATGATCACTTTCTGGGTAGCGTGCAACATGCTCATATAGCCGGAGTTGACGTTGGCGGATTTTGCTAGAAATAGGCCTTGATTCAGTCTCACGGAACAGTTGCTGATTTGACATGAAGTCATTCCAATGATACATAATGATACTGCGAAGGCATTTATTACCAAAGACATCAATTTGCCTCTTCAGATCAGTGATCAGTGTCCATGCATCATAGCCATACAGTAAGACAGGGATCACCAGCGATTTGAAAATTCAAATCTTTGTTCGTCTGCACAGGTACCGACAACGCCAGATACTCGTGCTGAGCGAATCCATAACACCATGGGCCAGGCCAATCCACCGTAAGACTTCTTGACGTGACCCACCATTGTTATGGACCACACTATTAAGGTATTTGAAGCTGTCCAAGATATCAATGTCCTCACCACCCATGAATAGACTATTGTTTCATCTAGCAAGCCTCCAAACACCTGAACCTTAGTCTTGGACCAGGAGACCTGAAGTCCTAAGGGCTTCGCCTCCTCGTGCAGTGCTCCGAGAGCCAACACCAGAACCTCCAGCGACTCAGCGAAGATTACTGAATCGACAGCAAAAACCAGATCAGTGATTTTGGTGTAACCGACAGATACTCCACAGTGACTTTGGTTCACAAATCTGCCCAGTATCCAGTCCATACATGTGTTGAACAGACATGGAGCAAGGATGCATCCCTGCCTCACTCCCATATGTACAGGAAAGAAACTGGACCCCCCAAAAAAAAAAAAAACACACTTCACAGCACTCTCAGTCCCAGTTAATAGACCAATAACTCCTGCAGGGATCCCGCGAAGGCGCAGAAGATCGCAGAGTGCCGCGCGATGCACTGAATCAAACGCCTTCTTGAGATCGAAATAGGCTGCGAGCATTCCATATCGAAACTCACGTTGGCGCTCCACCAGTAGACCATGGAGGAAATTGTATGGCAACAGAAGAGTGCGGTTTGTTCACTGGAGTAGAACTTTGGCTTTGAAACATTTCTTTTTCTGAAACTGGAATATCTTGTGTCACTTCATAACTTGTCTTCCTTGAAGTTTCAAAATCTATCTCCAAAAACAGAAAATAAAAAAGAAAGAAGTCACCAACGAAGAATGTTAAAGTTTCCCGTGGTGATTATTCATCCTTTGGCTTCTAGTCCCCAAATACAACAACAATGAGAGAGTTGGCTTCTAGGCCCCAAATACAACAACAATGAGAGAGTTGGCTTCTAGGCCCCAAATACAACAACAATGAGAGAGTTGGCTTCTCCTGATAGCCTCCGCCAGAGGTTGATAATATCCTTGTAAAAAGAGGGGACAGGCTGCCAAGGAGTAATATTTAATCCTGAATGCTCTCCGAGACCTAAACAGACTCAACACAGTTCATACTGAGTGATTCATAACACAAATGTGAAAAAGGCTTTTCGTTAAAAAATAGTTACTCGCACATAATGCGAAATTACTTTAAAAATTCTGAACGTATCACAAACGTTTCTTCATCAAAAGATAATAAAGGAAATATATGTTTTAAGGCTGAGTTTCTGCTGTAAAATCGTTGAAACATTTGTTCAATATTTTTTGAAAAAAAATGACTAGTTTAAATGATTTCTTTCTTAAACTTTATATTCATTTAATCTAAAAACTCCGACCTGTGATTGCAAACAATGTAATATTCTTTATCACATGAAAGAACAATGTAGATTGAATGAAAATTCTAGGACTAGTTTAGATTTTTTTGAAGTGCAAAAAATGAAACATCTACTTAAGTAGAAAAAAATTAAATAAATAACTACTCATCCAATACCATTAAGATTTACCCAAGAACATCATATAACAACCCCAATAAACATAAAAACATAAAAAATAGGCCGAACAATAACAAAACAATCAAGAAAATATTTAAGCGGCCGAGTAGGCAGTAGACACCTGCCGCCCGGTGGAATACTCCAGGAGAGGTAATTACGGGGATGTAGGCTGTGCTGAAGACTGAGTGATTCCCCGTGTCCTCTCTTCCCGGTTTCCTTAGTGTCTCATTTACACAAGAGAACAGCTGCAGCCTGCCCTCTAAAGAAAACTTCTACAACTACTTACATAACTTTACAGACACTTTACACTTTTACACCCTTCAAATCAATTTACTAAAATGGCCTCACCTAGCCCAGCCTCGGAGTCCCCATCTGGGGAGGGGACCACAAATGTCCCCAGGTCGGATTGCCCTTCTATGAATGACCTTGGGTGTCTTGACACTTCCTCTAGTACTTTTTCTCTTGATTTTTGCAACATTCGTGGCCTTACATCTAATTTCCAATCTATGGAACACCATCTCTCCTCTCCTCCACTAAACCTCATCTTCTCTTCCTAACTGAAACACAGTTGTCTGTGACTATTGACAACTACCCCTTCTCTGTTCCCTCCTTCTTTCTCTATCCTCATTTTCAATCCAAAGCTGGCTGTTGTGCATATGTGCAACAACATTACTTGTTCTCGCGCACACAATCTTGAATCTTCAGAATGTTCTACCATCTGGCTAAGACTTCAATGTCACTCTCTAACTTTTATCTTTAACCCATGGCGCCGGTAGGCTTCAGGGAGACCTTAGATGGTTGGCCTCCGCCCGTTAGTAGCGCGGGTTAGATTTTTTAAGTGATGCCTTGTTTCTTCTTATTCTTAACTAAAT
>JAPQNM010001507.1:15000-24718 GCA_029783475.1 Metacarcinus magister | reverse complement strand
AAATAAATTCTAGCTAAGCATAATGGTCAACTCTCTACATTATGAGAGTAAAAAGTTGTGTTTTTTTCCCCCAATAGTTATGGATCAAAATAAGTCTATATAAATCATGTAATTTTGATGAGGAGAGGATTATAGAAAGGGTTAATTAGTGTGTTAAGAAAGGGTTAATTATAGTGTTAATTGAATTTGGTACAAGGAACAAGAAGCCTGGATATAGAAAGGGTTAATTAGTGTGTTAAGAAAGTGTTAATTATAGTGTTAATTGAGTTTGGTACAAGTGAACAAGAAGCCTGGATATAGAAAGGGTTAATTAGTGTGTTAAGAAAGGGTTAATTATAGTGTTAATTGCTATCAAGCCCAAAGAGAATTAATTAATGAAATCTTCAATACTCATTTCTTACATCATTCCTTCAGACTTCAAATATATATAAAATGGGATAATTATACCCTCATCAATGTTAATTAATTAGCATCATTAACATTAATTAACACAACAATTCATAGCCAGCACATATAACCTAACTTTTGCAGAATACCTTTAGATAGAAAAGTTTAAATGTCTTTTCAACCTTATAATCCTTACCTCATTCCATTTCATTTCACACAATATAGCACACTAATCTCTCTCTCTCTCTCTCTCTCTCTCTCTCTCTCTCTCTCTCTCTCTCTCTCTCTCTCTCTCTCTCTCTCTCTCTCTCTCTTAATAGCTCTCCATCCTTATATAATAAATAATATATTGTAGCTTTGCACCAATTTTAAAGTACAATATTTTTTTCTCTCTTGTCACTCCCCTATATATAAGTTTTCACATATATTTTTGGGGGTTTATTTTTTCTTTATCATCCATTTTTTGAGTCAGTGCACTTGTTAACATTCTCATTTTTTTCTTTCCCAAAAGGTAAATTTATGTTTATATATAGAAACGTTTCTCAACACAATTTCATTTCATTTTCTCTTCCTTGTGTTCCAACTTGGTAAGGATCATATTAACATTATATAACACATGTGGGGTTGACACTTGACACTTTCTTATATAGGAATCATACACTTCAGAACACACTTACACTTACACTTCTCTTCACTTCACTCCAACACTTGAGGTTCTGGTAGTACAGGAACACACCAATCCTTCCTCAGTCAGACACACTCGGACACTTCACACTGGCTTCACCTTGACACATCGGCACTCCTTGGCACTCCTCACCAACACACTCCGGCACCATCACTTCCTTCCTCTCCTCACCAACACACCCCAGCACCCCTCGGCACCCCTCACCGGCACTCAGATTCTCAACAGCCGCCACCACTGCCAATGTTAAATCTTACACCACCTACCACACACCTCCACCCAAAGCATAAGGGAATGTTACTCTCTCCAGTAGCTTGATGCAGTTCCTTGACCTCTGCATGTCAGGTACAAGTACAGTACGTGATATAAAAAGGTGACACCATTTAAAACAACTGTCTATGGTAATGTGAGTGAGATCAGTAGTATAGTATAGTATAGTTAGTGCTACTTAGCTAAGGTGTAATAAGGAATTTGCAGCAAGGGCAAGGCTGGTTTATTTTTTTATTTTAATGAATTAATAGTAAGGGAGGAATATTAACACTTTAGATGTTATTTAACTTAGCAACGCACACACACACACACTCCCAGCTATACACCACCACCACACTGATACAACAACATATATAAACACACACACACGCACACACTCCCAGCTATACACCACCACCACCACACTAATACAACAACATATATAAACACACACACACACACTCCCAGCTATACACCACCACCACCACCACACTAATACAACAACATATATAAACACACACACACACACACACACATTAACCCACAAATTCATTCACACCACTATTCAAATTGTCAAACTTTACAAGCAAAACAATTAATTAACCACTAATATATGTAACTGGATAATTACAGATAAATATTACCCTCCTCCTCCCCCCTTCTCTCTTCTTCCTCCTCCTCTTTTTCCTTCTCCCTTCCCCTCTCCTCTAATATGAACCAATTATAATATATTTCCATCAGACCTTAATAGTGAAATGTTACATAATTATCATCACTTAATTGCATCAAACTCAAAAGGAAAATTAATCAGTGGTGTCAAATTATTTCTTTTAGTATGTTATTTTTTGGAATTTACACCTAAATAAACTCTAGAAAATTATAGGTAAGATAAGCAGCAGTGTGTGTGTGTGTGTGTGTGTGTGTGTGTGTGTGAGTGAGTGAGTGAGTGAGTGAGTGAGTGAGTGAGTGAGTGTGTGTGTGTGTGTGTGTGTGTGTGTGTGTGTGTGTGTGTGTGTGTGTGTGTGTGTGTGTGTGTGTGTGTGTGTGTGTGTACCCTGAGGTAAGAGTGTGGCTGTGGGTAGCATTGCAGTCAGTCATATCACGCACACATACACATACACACACACACACAGACAGACACAGACACACAGACACAAGGGAATGGAATCATGAACAATTAATTAAAGTTTGACCTCATTATATTTTTGCTATCTGCTCAATATTTATTTTATGCATTATTAAATTGTAACTTGTCCCTCTCTCTCCCTCCTAACACTAGCATGAACCTCCACCTCCACCATCACCTTCCACGTCTCTCTGCTGCAGCCAACTTGGACACAGTTACACAAGTACACAAAGTGACCTATAAAGGCTACAGCCACTTGCTCCTGGCTGCCACTTGGACAAAAGTTGGGCACAGGTTCACTCTTTCATCAAGGTTAAGTGTGTGACCAGTGTGATAAGGGTGGCAAGGGTGACAGGTTAGGTTAAGGTTAGGTTACAGAAACGCGAGATACAATTAGGGTGAAGCCGTCCTACATGGCGGCCTCTAAGGTGCTGCTGCCGCTGCTCTCGTTACTGTGCAGCTGACGTTTGAATGAGCCCATGGACCGCCGCTGCTGCGCTGTAGTGAACTCCGGACCAGTTCAACGCCTCGTGCAGCAGCTTTAACACCTAAGGAAACAAGGGAAAAGTCAATTAACACCTAAGGAAACAAGGGAAAAGTCAATTAACACCTAAGGAACAAGGGAAAAGTAAATACAAACACATACACAACACCTAAGGAACGACACATAAATCAATACAAAAATAATATATATCTCTTGTTTTTTTTAAAGATTCAATAACTATGTGAGTGACAAAAAAAAAAAATAAATAAATAAAATAATAATAAAAACATTGAATTATTTGCAAAAACTAAGATAGGAAAGAAGGCGGCATTCCCACCACCCTACACACACACACACACCTTTCTTGGCCTCAGATATGACACTTCAGAACAGGAGGCATGCATGGATAGCAGAACGTTCCGTCCCTCACAACTTGCTTCACCTCCTGACAGAACGAGAACATATATATATATATAGACTTGATATAGATGACAGAACAAGAACAAATATATAGACATGTTACGGATGATATAATTTTGTTCATCGTGAAATCAAATAGAAATGAATCCATAATTTCAACTCTTACACTGATTCACTCATATTATTATTCATTTATTCATCTTCAACATGACTAATTATTCACCTTGAAATAAAAACAAATTCAACTGTTACACTGATTCACTAACATTATTCACCTTGAAAATAAAAAACAAATTCAACCGGTATTCCTGCTTTGAGTATTACCCGTTTTTGTGAGAGTACAAAGGTCAACACACACACACACACACCTTGGCTGACTGGTACACTGTATAGAACATGGCTGACGGCCGGATGACATGTATGCTTGGTGCTGTGTCAACCCCAAATGGAACACAGCGGCACGGCAGCTGACGGACAGCTGGCTCACCCTCACCCTCACCCTCCTCCACCTCACTGATCTGTGGAAGGAAAGGCAGACATCAAACACACACACACTATTATATAATAGGCCTCACCAACTCCAATAGAAGACACGTCTGCAAGGCCTGTACCATCCAGAATCTTGATACCTACAACAACCACCTCAGTGAAGTGAATAAATGTCTGGCACTTGAACAGGAAGACCAGCAGAACAGTGATAACAGCCAGGATAACTCTAACTCTAATGGAAACCCCGAACATGCTCCTATAAATATCCAATCAGAACCTGAGGGTGGCAGTAGAGACAGGCCAGAGGTGGAAACCACGAGATCCCAAGGAAATATTCAAAGTTTGGGTGACACTCCTGAAGATCTAGACCTGAACCTCATAGATTACACCAGGAGAGAGGAATATCAGAACACCAACTCCGGGAATGACAGTCACCTCACCACAACCATCACCCAACAACCCAGGCACCAGCAGGACCACCAAAGCCACCACCACCAACCAGGGCCCCAGAAACACCACCACCACGAGCCAGGGTAACCACATCAAGCCCACCAACAACCATGACCACCATCATCAGGCTCACAACCCAAGTACTACACAGCCTTACAGCCCCAACAAATCACCCAGAGTATGTAAATACTACAGAAAAGGTAGGTGCTTAAATGGAACTAAGTGCCAATTCAGCCATCCACCATTGTGCAATGATTTTATGTTTGATGGATTAGGTCAGGATGGTTGCAGGAGGACTAGCTGCAAGTATCTCCATCCTTCAATATGCACAAGGTCCTGGAGCAGAAGGGAATGTTTTAATCAGAATTGTAACATGCACCATTTGAAACATACCAAACGATCAAGACCCATAAGCAGGAACATAGGAAAATTGATTCATCACCACCCACCCAACAAGCACAGCAGCACGCACCAACCAAACAGAGGGATGATATGGGGTTTCAACAAATGAAGGAACAAATAACGGTGCTGCAAAATTCCATACACCATCTAATGGGGATGGTAAAGCCACAAGGGGACACACCGATGCCACCTGTACAATGGATAAAACAACCCCAAATGTACCCCATCTATCATTAATCTACACTAATATACAAGGCCTATACCCTAACTCTAATCAATGCAAAATACCATACCTAGACTCCATGACTGCTGAAACACCAACCATTATTGCCTTAACAGAGACCCACCTCACACCATCAGTCATGGACTCTGAGATCAAAATAAAGGGGCACAACAGTCACAGAACAGATAGGGAAGGCCGCACACATGGAGGAGTCATAATCTACGTCCATGAATCCATACCGAGTAAAACCCTCCTGAGTCACTCCAATAGTACATGTGAAAGTATTGCCATTGAAGCCACCATCAACAACCGAACAATGAACATGGTAAATGTGTACTACCCCCCAGACACCACACCTCAGGAGATGAAAGATTCCCTGGAAATGATATCTGCTTGTCCTTAAATAGCAGACCATACCAGGGAGACTATTATTATGGGGGATTTCAATCTAGCCCATTGCACTTGGAGCGAACATGGTTCTATGGGAGAAGGAATGAATACAAGGAAAGGAAAACTACTTGCTCACTTCATGAACGAGCTGCTGCTCTCACAACACATTCAATCAAGTACAAGGAAAGACAGCATCCTGGACCTCATTCTCACTAATGATACCAACATAATAAACAATATCCACAAGTTCCACAAGTTCCTGGCTACGGTACACATACTTATACCCATACTTAGCTGTGGGGGAGAGGGAGGGAGGGAGGGAGGGAGGGAGGGAGGGAGGGTGGGAGGGAGGGAGGGAGGGAGGGAGGGAGGGAGGGAGGGAGGGAGGGAGGGAGGGAGGGAGGGAGGGAAGGAGAGAGGGAAGGAGGGAGGAAGGGAAGGAAGGCAAGGAAGGCAGGGAGGGACGGAAGGAAGGAAGGAAGGAAGGCAGGGAGGGAAGGGAGGTTAATCAATCATAATATTATATCACTTCATTACAAAAAAGATTAAAAAATATACAAGATAAAATAATACAACATACTATGAAGAAAAGAATATAAATGACCATTTTTATCAATACAACACACACACACAGAAACCATTAACCTAAACAGGCTATTATTATTATTATTATTATTATTTTTGGTTGTCTCTTGGCCAAAAAAAAAAAATAAATAAATAAATACTAAATATCACATCCACCTCCTCCACTCACCCACCTGGACACACAAGATGGATGAGGTGATTATTCCCCCGTGCCAGCCATTCTTCCACCAGGTCACCTATGGCGGATGCACTCTCCTCTCGGGTAGGGAAGTGTAGAATATCCCGGTGACAGAACGTGGTGTCAATGTGGAGCCAGTCAACCGTCTTCACCATTCCGTCACTGCTGTGGAGCGCCCGGATGCATTCCACATCACCCACACTGGTCCTGAAGTCACCCGTGGAGAGCACTGTTCCACCCCGGCCCTTAAACATGAACCTGAGGAGGGGGGAGGGGGGGTGAGTGTGTGTGTGTGTGTGTGTGTGTGTGTGTGTGTGTGTGTGTGTGTGTGTGTGTGTGTGTGTGTGTGTGAGACTTTTGATTTTTTCTCTCTCACTCTCTCCCATCCTCTCTCCCTCACTCCTCACCCTCTCTGTCTCTGTCTCTCTCCCATCCTCTCCCTCACTCCCACACTTACATAACAGAGCCGGGACAGTGGCCAGCAGGTAGGAGTGACACACACACACACACACACACACACACACACACACACACACACACACACACACACACACACACACACACACACACTTACATAACAGAGCCGGGACAGTGGCCAGCAGGTAGGAGTGACACACACACACACACACACACACACACACACACACACACACACACACACACACACACACACACACACACACACGCACATACACTTACATAACAGAGCCGGGACAGTGGCCAGCAGGTAGGAGTGACACACACACACTCACTCACTCTCTCCCTCACTCACACACTCACCCTCACTCACTCAATGTCTCCCTCACTCACACACACACTCTCTCCCACACTTACATAACAGAGCCGGGACAGCGGCCAGCAGGTATGAGTCACACACACACACACACACACACACACACACACACACACACACACACACACACACACTTACATAACAGAGCCGGGACAGTGGCCAGCAGGTAGGAGTGACACACACACACACACACACACTTACATAACAGAGCCGGGACAGCGGCCAGCAGGTATGAGTCACACACACACACACACACACACACACACACACACACACACACACACCATTAATGTTTGTTATTTACGTTAATGACTTGAGTGATGAAGTTGACAGTTACATAAACCTGTTTGCGGATGATGCAAAATTAATGAGGAAAGTTGAAAATGTAAATGACTGTATGATGCTACAAAGTGACTTAAACAAGATCAATAGTTGGAGTAAATCATGGCAAATGGAATTTAACTTGAGTAAATGCAAGGTGATGGAGTTTGGTAAGAGCCAAAAGAGAGTGCGATATGATTATGAGATGAATGGTGTCAGGTTGGAGAAATCAAAAGAAGAAGTGGATTTGGGAGTGACTGTTACAGAGGACTTGACTCCAGACAAACATATTGACAAAATTGCTGGTGGGATGATGAATTTATTAAAAAGGATGAGAGTGGCCTTTTCGTATCTGGATGAAAGGATGATAAAGAAGATTTTGACTTCTGTGGTACGACCGAGGTTGGAATATGCGGCAGTCGTGTGGTCTCCCCATAAAAAGAAAAATATTGCAAGGTTAGAAAGAGTTCAGAGAGCAGTTACGAAGATGGTTCCCGAGATGAGTACTTTGACCTATGAAGAGAGACTCAAAAGATTAGAAATCACTACACTCGAGGAGAGAAGGGAAAGAGGTGATTTGATAAATGTCTATAGAATGGCGAATGGTATGGAGGACATGGATAGGGAAGACTTTTTACCCTTGGATACACGGAATACAAGAGGACATGGTTTAAAGTTGAAAAAGGAAAACTGTAGAAGGGACATCAAGAAATATAGTTTTCCTCATAGAGTTGTAGATAAATGGAACGAACTGGGCGAGGAAGTTGTGAAGGCTGGGACTGTGCATACTTTTAAGAAGAAACTAGATAAAGGATACAGAGACGGGATACCATGAGATTACTCTCCTCCCGTAAACCACAACTAACTAGGTAAATACACACAGGTTTTTTTTCTTCAGACTGTCATGTTGAATTAAAAGATAATTTAAGGGAAAAATAATGTCAACGAATGCAAGTGATAATAATAATAGTAATAGGCCTACATTTTTGGCACTTTACAAAGATGAGTATAGTATAATTTGAGGTAACCATTATCTTCTTTTTAAATCTCTCTCTCTCTCTCTCTCTCTCTCTCTCTCTCTCTCTCTCTCTCTCTCTCTCTCTCTCTCTCTCTCTCTCTCTCTCTCTCTCTCTCTCTCCTAATCATTTTTCACAAAATAGATCATTAATTTGCGAGAAAAAAATATTCTATACTTTACAGCAAATAAAGTTAGGAAGGAAGGAAGGAAGGAAGGAGGTAAAGGGATAAATAGGAAAATAGATAGAGAGAGAGAGAGAGAGAGAGAGAGAGAGAGAGAGAGAGAGAGAGAGAGAGAGAGAGAGAGAGAGAGAGAGAGAGAGAGAGTATACATCAACTTTATGTATAATATATAAGACTTAGATGTAAATAAAATATGCATCCATACATACATTTACCATTACTAAATATGTATGTATGTATGTATGTATGTGTAGAAGGTATTAGACATGACTGACAATGAATAATAACAATAACAATAGCAATAACAATAATAATAATAATAATAATAATAATAATACGAGTGAACAGAAGCTACAGTGTGACAATCATTTATATATTTATTCATTTATTTTGCAGTCAGCTTTTTTTGACCCCCTTTCCCCCCCTCTCTCTCTCTCTCTCTCTCTATGGGTGAGTGAATGTAAGGGAGAGAAAAAAGGAGGAAGAAGAAAAGATGATTGACTGAGGAGGAAAAGGAGGAGGAGGAGGAGGAGGAGGAGGAGGAGGAGGAGGAGGAGGAGGAGGAGGAGGAGGAGGAGAAGGAGGAGGAGGAGGAGGACAAGAGAGAGAGAGACGTGAATAGGGAAAAGGAAGTGAGGAAATGATGTACTGAGAGAGAGAGAGAGAGAGAGAGAGAGAGAGAGAGAGAGAGAGAGAGAGAGAGAGAGAGAGAGAGAGAGAGAGAGAGAGAGAGAGAGAGAACAAGACAGGATATTGAATGTTGATGTCACGTGGTGCTGACAGGAAAGAGAATTTTTGTTTTGTCTAGCTACTCCTTTTAACCTTCTCTTCTTCCTCTTCCTTCCTTCTTTTCTATTCCTTTCTTTATCATCTCTTTCCTCCTATCTCCATCCATCTCTTTCCTTCTATCATCATCCATTCTCTCTCTTCTATCATTCATTTATGTGTCACCCTCTCTCTATTTCCTCCTCCTCCTCCTCCTCCTCTCTCTCAAAATACACACACACTATTATTCTGTCAGCATGTCATTCTCTCTCTCTCTCTCTCTCTCTCTCTCTCTCTCTCTCTCTCTCTCTCTCTCTCTCTCTCTCTCTCTCTCTCTCTCTCTCACCACAACAACATTGGCAAAATTCTGACTGTACGTGTTATGTCTACGGAGGAGGAAGAGGAAGAGGAGTTGGAGGAGGAAGAGGAGTTGGAGGAGGAGGAGGAGGAGGAGGAGGAGGAGGAGGAGGAGGAGGAGGAGGAGGAGGAGGAGGAGGAGGAGGAGGAAGAGGAGGAGGAGGTTATATAGTCTCACCACCACACACAGAATCACCACAGTCACTACCACCACCAC
>JAPQNM010001507.1:10000-12500 GCA_029783475.1 Metacarcinus magister | reverse complement strand
ACTCCCTTTCCTCCCTCCACACACTCGCTCTCTCCCTTCATTCATACTCACACACTATCACTTGTTTCCTTCCTCCCTACACTCACCCATCATTACTCACACTCGTTCCTCCTCCTACTCCCACACCATTAATACTCCCTTCCACACACGGTATTTTCGGGGCGGTATTACCGGCATTAGAAGCCCTTCGGTATACCGGTATTTGTTATCGATTTTTGCCGATTCGTCAGCCTGTGAGCCCTTCAGCCCACCATAACACACTTACAACACAACACACTCACCTTCATCTCTATCCTTGTAAGTCACCATGTCCTAACACTTCTTTTATTGTACCTAACACGCTATAATTAACACTCTTGGATGTAAACAAATAATTATGGTGTTTTTTCCTCATTTGTTCGTTGTATTTTCCGTTTTTCTTTGTTATGGTTTATTTAGGCTTTACTTTCGGTTTGAATAATTTTTATATATTCTATTTTATGCTTTATATTGGTTTAATTTCATTATTATTGCTTTATTCTATTATTCGATTCTATGATTGACCTTAGAAATAAAAAAATTTCATGAAATAAATACGAATCAAATATAATAAATGTTTATGTAGGTAACGGATAGGTACTTCAAACGATTTTTTAAAGTATATATAATTGCTTTCCTGTGTATAATAAAAATCTCAATTTTGGTTATATATATACGTGACCCAGCAGTCAAGGCACGGCCGCTGTAGCATTGTGAAGGATAGAGTGGCCCCGGCGGAGGTGCGCATACGCGAGATCACTAGCTGGTTGGATACTTCACACTGCTACACCGCTACCTAGCGGTACTTGTTGAAACGGTGTTGAAGTTATTCATTAAGGCTATTTACGCTTAATAGGCAATGTTTTCTTTATATCCAACCACTAGTAATGGTGAAGAATAACGTGTTACTGTTCCTCCATCCCTCAAAATGACATGTAGAGGAACAGGGAAGGTTTTAAACGAAAAAATATTATCACCGGGTTAGAGGTGATGTCTGGCTGCTAGCGGTACAGACTCAAGTCCTATAATACACACACACACCGACACTGGCTGGCTCCTCTCCCTTCCTCCACCACCACCACCAACACTCGCTCGCTAGCTCCCTTCCTCACACACACACACTCGTTCAGTTCCTCCACACTCATTCATCACCAAAACTTTCTTTCTTCCTTCCTTCCTCACTCACACACACACACCAACACTCCCTTCCCCACACACTCTGAAGGTAAAACTAGACAACTACAGATACGGAGACAGGACCACACGAGTGTAGCTCAGGCCCTGTATACTACAACTAGGTAAATACACACACACACACACCCCATCAACACTCGCTCCCTACCTCACACACATTCACTCAACACTTCCTTCCTTCCTTCCCCCCTCCACCCCCCCACACTCTAACACATCATCACTAACGCCCTCCTCCTCCTTTCTGTTCCCCAGCCACGGCCCTGAATGAGCGCGGTGTGGCTAGCGGATTGGTCATCAGTCTCTTCCGTCAACTGATCTCAGCTGATCTCGTGACCCCACACCAGACGGCCTCATGGCTATCTAAAGTCACAAGGAAGAAGGAAAATGTACAAAGACGCCTCCTAGACCGTCTAACACCAAGAAAAAGACCTTATTACCGCCGCAGGAAACAAGGAAAATGAGGAAAATAGTAAAAAAATATGGCAGGTTATGTCACGGAATTTTGGTGTAATTTTTGGTTATTTTCACTGTTATTCTAATTTATATTTGTGTTTGGGTGTATTAATGTTATTTTAAGTGTGTTTATATCACTGTAGAGTCATGTACGTGTGTGTGTGTGTGTGTGTGTGTGTGTGTGTGTGTGTAACTGGCTTTTATACGTTCACATGTGCGTGTAGCCTAGTGTCTATAGGCGACCCGCCCACCTCCGACCCGCTGGCTCACTTATATATCACTTAATAACTATATAATTACTTACCCCACATTGCTGTCTTGCCTTCTGCACTTCCACCAAGCCTTCACACGCACGCACACGCCTCCACACACGCACAAAATCCCACACAGTGGATAAACAAGGGAAAATGTGGACGCCACTTGCTCT
Organism: Metacarcinus magister; assembly: GCA_029783475.1. Taxonomy (NCBI): domain Eukaryota; kingdom Metazoa; phylum Arthropoda; class Malacostraca; order Decapoda; family Cancridae; genus Metacarcinus; species Metacarcinus magister. The sequence continues at coordinate 10,408 of JAPQNM010001507.1, read as the reverse complement.
GTCCTTCCCGCCCAGCCATTGTTCCTCTTCTTCTTGTGGTGTCTTGTTGACACGTCACTTGGAACTTTTGTTTCTCCGTTGTTCTTTCTGCGTGTGAAGGAAGGAAGGAAGGAAGGGGGGGGAAGGAGGGAGGGAATTAATGTATGAATGAATGAATGAAGGTAGGTAGGTAGGAGGAAGGGAAGGAAGGAGGAAGGATGGAAGGAAGGAAGGATGGATGGATGGATGGATGGATGATAATGATGACGCAACCACCACCACCACCACGTTCAATTAGCTAGTTAATGACACTTGGCTGATAACTAATTACAACCATACATGAAGAATTCCTGTTAATGATAATAATAATAATAATAATAGCAAGTATTATTATTATTATTGCATTATTATTATACGGATTTCAACACT
>JAPQNM010001505.1:40000-80004 GCA_029783475.1 Metacarcinus magister | reverse complement strand
TTATTTGTATCAGATGCTGCAATGATATTTCCAATATATCTAATAGCTTTCGAGAAAATGAGGAGGAAAGTCATATTTTTATATAAATATTAAGTTTCATTTTACTGCGTAATTATTAGTCATAGAACAAATATTCATAACATCAGTTGTAGAGTTTAATTAGGTGTATCAGCTGTTGCAATTATATTTCCAATATCTCTAATAGCTTCCGAGAAAATGAGGAAAAAAGTCATGTTTTTAAATAAATATAAAGTATAGTTTTACTGGGTAATTATTAGTCATAGAACAAATATTCATAATATCAGTTGTACAATTTAATTAGGTCTATCAGATGCTACAATTATATTTCCAATATCTCTAATAGCTTTCGAGAAAATGACGAGGAAAATCATGTTTATATATAAAAATACGGTTTTATTTTACTGCGTAATTATTAGTCATAGAACAAATATTCATAATATCAGTTGTACAGTTGAATTAGGTGTATCAGATGATGCAATGATATTTCCAATATCTCTAATAGCTTTCGAGAAAACGAGGAAGAAAGTAATTTAAAAAAAAGTAAAATTCATTATTTATTAGTACTAGTGAAAATATTCATAATGACAGTAGTAGATTTTAATCAGGTCTATCAGATGCTGTAATGATATTTCCAATATCTCTAATAGCTTTCGAGAAAATGAGGAGGAATGTCATGTTTTTATGTAAATATATAGTTTCATTTTACTGCGTAATTATTAGTCATAGAACAAATATTCATAATGTCAGTTTTACAGTTTAATTAGGTCTATCAGATGCTGCAGTGATATTTCCAATATCTCTAATAGCTTTCGAGAAAATGAGGAGGAAAATCATGTTTTTATATAAATATTAAGTTTCATTTTACTGCGTAATTATTAGTCATAGAACAAATATTCATAATGAGAGTTGTATAGTTTAATTAGTTGTATCAGATGCTGCAATGATATTTCCAATATCTCTAATAGCTTTCGAGAAAATGAGGAGGAAAGTCATGTTTTTATATAAATATTTAGTTTCATTTTACTGCGTAATTATTAGCCATAGAACAAATATTCATAATATCACTTGTACAGTTTAATTAGGTGTATCAGATGGTGCAAGGATATTTCCAATATCTCTAATAGCTTTCGAGAAAATGAGGAGAAAAGTTATGTTTATATAGAAATATTAAGTTTCATTTTACTGAGTAATTATTAGTCGTAGAACAAATATTCATAAAGAGAGTTGTACAGTTTAATTAGTTGTATCAGATGCTGCAATGATATTTCCAATATCTCTAATAGCTTTCGAGAAAATGAGGAGGAAAGTCATGTTTTTATATAAATATTAAGTTTCATTTTACTGCGTAATTATTAGCCATAGAACAAATATTCATAATATCAGTTGTACAGTTTAATTAGGTGTATCAGATGCTGCAATAATATTTCCAATATCTCTAATAGCTTTCGAAAAAATGAGGGGAAAAGTTATGTTTATATAGAAATATTAAGTTTCATTTTACTGAGTAATTATTAGTCATAGAACAAATATTTATAATGACAGTTGTACAGTTTAATTAGGTGTATCAGATGCTGTAATGATATTTCCAATATCTGTAATAGCTTTCGAGAAAATTAGGAGGAAAGTCATGTTTTTATATAAAAATAAAGTTTAATTTTACTGCGTAATTATTAGTCATAGAATTGATATTCATAATTTCAGTTTTACAGTTTAATTAGGTCTATCAGATGCTACAGTGATATTTCCAATATCTCTAATAGCTTTCGAGAAAATGAGGAGGAAAATCATGTTTTTATATAAATATTAAGTTTCATTTTACTGCGTAATTATTAGTCATAGAAAAAATATTCATAACATCAGTTGTAGAGTTTAATTAGGTGTATCAGCTGTTGCAATGATATTTCCAATATCTCTAATAGCTTTCGAGAAAATGAGGAAGAAAGTCATGTTTTTAAATATATATTAAGTTTAATTTTACTGAGTAATTATTAGTCATAGAACAAATATTCATAATATCAGTTGTACAATTTAATTAGGTCTATCAGATGCTGCAATTATATTTCCAAAATCTCTAATAGCTTTCGAGAAAATGACGAGGAAAATCATGTTTTTATATAAAAATACGGTTTTATTTTACTGCGTAATTATTAGTCATAGAACAAATATTCATAATATCAGTTTTACAGTTGAATTAGGTTTATCAGATGATGCAATGATATTTCCAATATCTCTAATAGCTTTCGAGAAAACGAGGAAGAAAGAAATTTAAAAAAAAGTAAAATTCATTATTTATTAGTACTAGTGAAAATATTCATAATGACAATAGTAGATTTTAATCAGGTTTATTAGATGCTGTAATGATATTTCCAATATCTCTAATAGCTTTCGAGAAAATGAGGAGGAATGTCATGTTTTTATATAAATATATAGTTTCATTTTACTGCGTAATTATTAGTCATAGAAAAAATATTCATAATGTCAGTTTTACAGTTTAATTAGGTTTATCACATGCTGCAGTGATATTTCCAATATCTCTAATAGCTTTCGAGAAAATGAGGAGGAAAATCATGTTTTTATATATATATTAAGTTTCATTTTACTGCGTAATTATTAGTCATAGAAAAAATATTCATAATGAGAGTTGTACAGTTTAATTAGTTATATCAGATGCTGCAATGATATTTCCAATATCTCTAATAGCTTTCGAGAAAATGAGGAAGAAAGTCATGTTTTTATATAAATATTAAGTTTCATTTTACTGCGTAATTATTAGCCATAGAACAAATATTCATAATATCAGTCGTAAAATTTAATTAGGTGTATCAAATGCTGCAATGATATTTCCAATATCTCTAATAGCTTTCGAGAAAATGAGGAGAAAAGTTATGTTTATATAGAAATATTAAGTTTCATTTTACTGAGTAATTATTAGTCATAGAAAAAATATTCATAATGTCAGTTTTACAGTTTAATTAGGTTTATCAGATGCTGCAGTGATATTTCCAATATCTCTAATAGCTTTCGAGAAAATGAGGAGGAAAATCATGTTTTTATATAAATATTAAGTTTCGTTTTACTGCGTAATTATTAGTCATAGAACAAATATTCATAATGATAGTTGTACAGTTTAATCAGTTGTATCAGATGCTGCAGTGATATTTCCAATATCTCTAATGTCTTTCGAGAAAATGAGGAGGAAAATCATGTTTTTATATAAATATTAAGTTTCATTTTACTGCGTAATTATTAGTCATAGAACAAATATTAATAATATCAGTTGTACAATTTAATTAGGTCTATCAGATGCTGCAATTATATTTCCAATATCTCTAATAGCTTTCGAGAAAATGACGAGGAAAATCAAGTTTTTATATAAAAATACGGTTTTATTTTACTGCGTAATTATTAGTCATAGAACAAATATTCATAATATCAGTTGTACAGTTGAATTAGGTTTATCAGATGATGCAATGATATTTCCAATATCTCTAATAGCTTTCGAGAAAACGAGGAAGAAAGAAATTTAAAAAAAAGTAAAATTCATTATTTATTAGTACTAGTGAAAATATTCATAATGACAGTAGTAGATTTTAATCAGGTCTATCAGATGCTGTAATGATATTTCCTATATCTCTAATAGCTTTCGAGAAAATGAGGAGGAATGTCAGGTTTCTATATAAATATATAGTTTCATTTTACTGCGTAATTATTAGTCATAGAACAAATATTCATAATGTCAGTTTTACAGTTTAGTTAGGTTTATCAGATGCTGCAGTGATATTTCCAATATCTCTAATAGCTTTCGAGAAAATTAGGAGGAAAATCATGTTTTTATATAAATATTAAGTTTCATTTTACTGCGTAATTATTAGTCATAGAACAAATATTCATAATGAGAGTTGTACAGTTTAATTAGTTGTATCAGATGCTGCAATGATATTTCAAATATCTCTAATAGCTTTCGAGAAAATGAGGAGGAAAGTCATGTTTTTATATAAATATTAAGTTTCATTTTACTGCGTAATTATTAGCCATAGAATAAATATTCATAATATCAGTTGTACAATTTAATTAGGTGTATCAAATGCTGCAATGATATTTCCAATATCTCCAATAGCTTTCGAGAAAATGAGGAGAAAAGTTATGTTTATATAGAAATATTAAGTTTCATTTTACTGCGTAATTATTAGTCATAGAACAAATATTCATAATGAGAGTTATACAGTTTAATTATTTGTATCAGATGCTGCAATGATATTTCCAATATATCTAATAGCTTTCTAGAAAATGAGGAGGAAAGTAATATTTTTATATAAATATTAAGTTTCATTTTACTGCGTAATTATTAGTCATAGAACAAATATTCATAATCACAGTTGTACAGTTTAATTAGTTGTATCAGATGCTGCAATGATATTTCCAATATCTCTAATAGCTTTCGAGAAAATGAGGAGGAAATTCATGTTTTTATATAAATATTAAGTTTCATTTTACTGCGTCATTATTAGCCATAGAACAAATATTCCTAATATCAGTTGTACAATTTAATTAGGTCTATCAGATGCTGCAATTATATTTCCAATATCTCTAATAGCTTTCGAGAAAATGACGAGGAAAATCATGTTTTTATATAAAAATACGGTTTTATTTTACTGCGTAATTATTAGTCATAGAACAAATATTCATAATATCAGTTGTACAGTTGAATTAGGTTTATCAGATGATGCAATGATATTTCCAATATCTCTAATAGCTTTCGAGAAAACGAGGAAGAAAGTAATTTAAAAAAAAGTAAAATTCATTATTTATTAGTACTAGTGAAAATATTCATAATGACAGTAGTAGATTTTAATCAGGTCTATCAGATGCTGTAATGATATTTCCAATATCTCTAATAGCTTTCGAGAAAATGAGGAGGAATGTCATGTTTTTATATAAATATATAGTTTCATTTTACTGCATAATTATTAGTCATAGAACAAATATTCATAATGTTAGTTTTACAGTTTAATTAGGTTTATCAGATGTTGCAGTGATATTTCCAATATCTCCAATAGCTTTCGAGAAAATGAGGAGGAAAATCATGTTTTTATATAAATATTAAGTTTCATTTTACTGCGTAATTATTAGTCATAGAAAAAATATTCATAACATCAGTATTAGAGTTTAATTAGGTGTATCAGCTGTTGCAATTATATTTCCAATATCTCTAATAGCTTCCGAGAAAATGAGGAAAAAAGTCATGTTTTTAAATAAATATAAAGTATAGTTTTACTGCGTAATTATAAGTCATAGAAAAAATATTCATAATATCAGTTGTACAATTTAATTAGGTCTATCAGATGCTACAATTATATTTCCAATATCTCTAATAGCTTTCGAGAAAATGACGAGGAAAATCATGTTTATATATAAAAATACGGTTTTATTTTACTGCGTAATTATTAGTCATAGAACAAATATTCATAATATCAGTTGTACAGTTGAATTAGGTGTATCAGATGATGCAATGATATTTCCAATATCTCTAATAGCTTTCGAGAAAACGAGGAAGAAAGTAATTAAAAAAAAAGTAAAATTCATTATTTATTAGTACTAGTGAAAATATTCATAATGACAGTAGTAGATTTTAATCAGGTCTATCAGATGCTGTAATGATATTTCCAATATCTCTAATAGCTTTCGAGAAAATGAGGAGGAATGTCATGTTTTTATATAAATATATAGTTTCATTTTACTGCGTAATTATTAGTCATAAAACAAATATTCATAATGTCAGTTTTACAGTTTAATTAGGTCTATCAGATGCTGCAGTGATATTTCCAATATCTCTAATAGCTTTCGAGAAAATGAGGAGGAAAATCATGTTTTTATATAAAAATTAAGTTTCATTTTACTGCGTAATTATTAGTCATAGAACAAATATTTATAATGAGAGTTGTATAGTTGAATTAGTTGTATCAGATGCTGCAATGATATTTTCAATATCTCTAATAGCTTTCGAGAAAATGAGGAGGAAAGTCATGTTTTTATATAAATATTTAGTTTCATTTTACTGCGTAATTATTAGCCATAGAACAAATATTCATAATATCACTTGTAAAGTTTAATTAGGTGTATCAGATGGTGCAAGGATATTTCCAATATCTCTAATAGCTTTCGAGAAAATGAGGAGAAAAGTTATGTTTATATAGAAATATTAAGTTTCATTTTACTGAGTAATTATTAGTCGTAGAACAAATATTCATAAAGAGAGTTGTACAGTTTAATTATTTGTATCAGATGCTGCAATGATATTTCCAATATCTCTAATAGCTTTCGAGAAAATGAGGAGGAAAGTCATGTTTTTATATAAATATTAAGTTTCATTTTACTGCGTAATTATTAGCCATAGAACAAATATTCATAATATCAGTTGTACAGTTTAATTAGGTGTATCAGATGCTGCAATAATATTTCCAATATCTCTAATAGCTTTCGAAAAAATGAGGGGAAAAGTTATGTTTATATAGAAATATTAAGTTTCATTTTACTGAGTAATTATTAGTCATAGAACAAATATTTATAATGACAGTTGTACAGTTTAATTAGGTGTATCAGATGCTGCAATGATATTTCCAATATTTCTAATAGCTTTCGGGAAAATGAGGAGGAAAGTCATGTTTTTATATAAATATTAAGTTTCATTTTACTGCGTAATTATTAGTCATAGAACAAATATTCATAATGAGAGTTGTACAGTTTAATTATTTGTATCAGATGCTGCAATGATATTTCCAATATATCTAATAGCTTTCGAGAAAATGAGGAGGAAAGTCATATTTTTATATAAATATTAAGTTTCATTTTACTGCGTAATTATTAGTCATAGAACAAATATTCATAACATCAGTTGTAGAGTTTAATTAGGTGTATCAGCTGTTGCAATTATATTTCCAATATCTCTAATAGCTTCCGAGAAAATGAGGAAAAAAGTCATGTTTTTAAATAAATATAAAGTATAGTTTTACTGGGTAATTATTAGTCATAGAACAAATATTCATAATATCAGTTGTACAATTTAATTAGGTCTATCAGATGCTACAATTATATTTCCAATATCTCTAATAGCTTTCGAGAAAATGACGAGGAAAATCATGTTTATATATAAAAATACGGTTTTATTTTACTGCGTAATTATTAGTCATAGAACAAATATTCATAATATCAGTTGTACAGTTGAATTAGGTGTATCAGATGATGCAATGATATTTCCAATATCTCTAATAGCTTTCGAGAAAACGAGGAAGAAAGTAATTTAAAAAAAAGTAAAATTCATTATTTATTAGTACTAGTGAAAATATTCATAATGACAGTAGTAGATTTTAATCAGGTCTATCAGATGCTGTAATGATATTTCCAATATCTCTAATAGCTTTCGAGAAAATGAGGAGGAATGTCATGTTTTTATGTAAATATATAGTTTCATTTTACTGCGTAATTATTAGTCATAGAACAAATATTCATAATGTCAGTTTTACAGTTTAATTAGGTCTATCAGATGCTGCAGTGATATTTCCAATATCTCTAATAGCTTTCGAGAAAATGAGGAGGAAAATCATGTTTTTATATAAATATTAAGTTTCATTTTACTGCGTAATTATTAGTCATAGAACAAATATTCATAATGAGAGTTGTATAGTTTAATTAGTTGTATCAGATGCTGCAATGATATTTCCAATATCTCTAATAGCTTTCGAGAAAATGAGGAGGAAAGTCATGTTTTTATATAAATATTTAGTTTCATTTTACTGCGTAATTATTAGCCATAGAACAAATATTCATAATATCACTTGTACAGTTTAATTAGGTGTATCAGATGGTGCAAGGATATTTCCAATATCTCTAATAGCTTTCGAGAAAATGAGGAGAAAAGTTATGTTTATATAGAAATATTAAGTTTCATTTTACTGAGTAATTATTAGTCGTAGAACAAATATTCATAAAGAGAGTTGTACAGTTTAATTAGTTGTATCAGATGCTGCAATGATATTTCCAATATCTCTAATAGCTTTCGAGAAAATGAGGAGGAAAGTCATGTTTTTATATAAATATTAAGTTTCATTTTACTGCGTAATTATTAGCCATAGAACAAATATTCATAATATCAGTTGTACAGTTTAATTAGGTGTATCAGATGCTGCAATAATATTTCCAATATCTCTAATAGCTTTCGAAAAAATGAGGGGAAAAGTTATGTTTATATAGAAATATTAAGTTTCATTTTACTGAGTAATTATTAGTCATAGAACAAATATTTATAATGACAGTTGTACAGTTTAATTAGGTGTATCAGATGCTGTAATGATATTTCCAATATCTGTAATAGCTTTCGAGAAAATTAGGAGGAAAGTCATGTTTTTATATAAAAATAAAGTTTAATTTTACTGCGTAATTATTAGTCATAGAATTGATATTCATAATTTCAGTTTTACAGTTTAATTAGGTCTATCAGATGCTACAGTGATATTTCCAATATCTCTAATAGCTTTCGAGAAAATGAGGAGGAAAATCATGTTTTTATATAAATATTAAGTTTCATTTTACTGCGTAATTATTAGTCATAGAAAAAATATTCATAACATCAGTTGTAGAGTTTAATTAGGTGTATCAGCTGTTGCAATGATATTTCCAATATCTCTAATAGCTTTCGAGAAAATGAGGAAGAAAGTCATGTTTTTAAATATATATTAAGTTTAATTTTACTGCGTAATTATTAGTCATAGAACAAATATTCATAATATCAGTTGTACAATTTAATTAGGTCTATCAGATGCTGCAATTATATTTCCAAAATCTCTAATAGCTTTCGAGAAAATGACGAGGAAAATCATGTTTTTATATAAAAATACGGTTTTATTTTACTGCGTAATTATTAGTCATAGAACAAATATTCATAATATCAGTTTTACAGTTGAATTAGGTTTATCAGATGATGCAATGATATTTCCAATATCTCTAATAGCTTTCGAGAAAACGAGGAAGAAAGAAATTTAAAAAAAAGTAAAATTCATTATTTATTAGTACTAGTGAAAATATTCATAATGACAATAGTAGATTTTAATCAGGTTTATTAGATGCTGTAATGATATTTCCAATATCTCTAATAGCTTTCGAGAAAATGAGGAGGAATGTCATGTTTTTATATAAATATATAGTTTCATTTTACTGCGTAATTATTAGTCATAGAAAAAATATTCATAATGTCAGTTTTACAGTTTAATTAGGTTTATCACATGCTGCAGTGATATTTCCAATATCTCTAATAGCTTTCGAGAAAATGAGGAGGAAAATCATGTTTTTATATATATATTAAGTTTCATTTTACTGCGTAATTATTAGTCATAGAAAAAATATTCATAATGAGAGTTGTACAGTTTAATTAGTTATATCAGATGCTGCAATGATATTTCCAATATCTCTAATAGCTTTCGAGAAAATGAGGAAGAAAGTCATGTTTTTATATAAATATTAAGTTTCATTTTACTGCGTAATTATTAGCCATAGAACAAATATTCATAATATCAGTCGTAAAATTTAATTAGGTGTATCAAATGCTGCAATGATATTTCCAATATCTCTAATAGCTTTCGAGAAAATGAGGAGAAAAGTTATGTTTATATAGAAATATTAAGTTTCATTTTACTGAGTAATTATTAGTCATAGAAAAAATATTCATAATGTCAGTTTTACAGTTTAATTAGGTTTATCAGATGCTGCAGTGATATTTCCAATATCTCTAATAGCTTTCGAGAAAATGAGGAGGAAAATCATGTTTTTATATAAATATTAAGTTTCGTTTTACTGCGTAATTATTAGTCATAGAACAAATATTCATAATGATAGTTGTACAGTTTAATCAGTTGTATCAGATGCTGCAGTGATATTTCCAATATCTCTAATGTCTTTCGAGAAAATGAGGAGGAAAATCATGTTTTTATATAAATATTAAGTTTCATTTTACTGCGTAATTATTAGTCATAGAACAAATATTAATAATATCAGTTGTACAATTTAATTAGGTCTATCAGATGCTGCAATTATATTTCCAATATCTCTAATAGCTTTCGAGAAAATGACGAGGAAAATCAAGTTTTTATATAAAAATACGGTTTTATTTTACTGCCTAATTATTAGTCATAGAACAAATATTCATAATATCAGTTGTACAGTTGAATTAGGTTTATCAGATGATGCAATGATATTTCCAATATCTCTAATAGCTTTCGAGAAAACGAGGAAGAAAGAAATTTAAAAAAAAGTAAAATTCATTATTTATTAGTACTAGTGAAAATATTCATAATGACAGTAGTAGATTTTAATCAGGTCTATCAGATGCTGTAATGATATTTCCTATATCTCTAATAGCTTTCGAGAAAATGAGGAGGAATGTCAGGTTTCTATATAAATATATAGTTTCATTTTACTGCGTAATTATTAGTCATAGAACAAATATTCATAATGTCAGTTTTACAGTTTAGTTAGGTTTATCAGATGCTGCAGTGATATTTCCAATATCTCTAATAGCTTTCGAGAAAATTAGGAGGAAAATCATGTTTTTATATAAATATTAAGTTTCATTTTACTGCGTAATTATTAGTCATAGAACAAATATTCATAATGAGAGTTGTACAGTTTAATTAGTTGTATCAGATGCTGCAATGATATTTCAAATATCTCTAATAGCTTTCGAGAAAATGAGGAGGAAAGTCATGTTTTTATATAAATATTAAGTTTCATTTTACTGCGTAATTATTAGCCATAGAATAAATATTCATAATATCAGTTGTACAATTTAATTAGGTGTATCAAATGCTGCAATGATATTTCCAATATCTCCAATAGCTTTCGAGAAAATGAGGAGAAAAGTTATGTTTATATAGAAATATTAAGTTTCATTTTACTGCGTAATTATTAGTCATAGAACAAATATTCATAATGAGAGTTATACAGTTTAATTATTTGTATCAGATGCTGCAATGATATTTCCAATATATCTAATAGCTTTCTAGAAAATGAGGAGGAAAGTAATATTTTTATATAAATATTAAGTTTCATTTTACTGCGTAATTATTAGTCATAGAACAAATATTCATAATCACAGTTGTACAGTTTAATTAGTTGTATCAGATGCTGCAATGATATTTCCAATATCTCTAATAGCTTTCGAGAAAATGAGGAGGAAATTCATGTTTTTATATAAATATTAAGTTTCATTTTACTGCGTCATTATTAGCCATAGAACAAATATTCCTAATATCAGTTGTACAATTTAATTAGGTCTATCAGATGCTGCAATTATATTTCCAATATCTCTAATAGCTTTCGAGAAAATGACGAGGAAAATCATGTTTTTATATAAAAATACGGTTTTATTTTACTGCGTAATTATTAGTCATAGAACAAATATTCATAATATCAGTTGTACAGTTGAATTAGGTTTATCAGATGATGCAATGATATTTCCAATATCTCTAATAGCTTTCGAGAAAACGAGGAAGAAAGTAATTTAAAAAAAAGTAAAATTCATTATTTATTAGTACTAGTGAAAATATTCATAATGACAGTAGTAGATTTTAATCAGGTCTATCAGATGCTGTAATGATATTTCCAATATCTCTAATAGCTTTCGAGAAAATGAGGAGGAATGTCATGTTTTTATATAAATATATAGTTTCATTTTACTGCATAATTATTAGTCATAGAACAAATATTCATAATGTTAGTTTTACAGTTTAATTAGGTTTATCAGATGTTGCAGTGATATTTCCAATATCTCCAATAGCTTTCGAGAAAATGAGGAGGAAAATCATGTTTTTATATAAATATTAAGTTTCATTTTACTGCGTAATTATTAGTCATAGAAAAAATATTCATAACATCAGTATTAGAGTTTAATTAGGTGTATCAGCTGTTGCAATTATATTTCCAATATCTCTAATAGCTTCCGAGAAAATGAGGAAAAAAGTCATGTTTTTAAATAAATATAAAGTATAGTTTTACTGCGTAATTATAAGTCATAGAAAAAATATTCATAATATCAGTTGTACAATTTAATTAGGTCTATCAGATGCTACAATTATATTTCCAATATCTCTAATAGCTTTCGAGAAAATGACGAGGAAAATCATGTTTATATATAAAAATACGGTTTTATTTTACTGCGTAATTATTAGTCATAGAACAAATATTCATAATATCAGTTGTACAGTTGAATTAGGTGTATCAGATGATGCAATGATATTTCCAATATCTCTAATAGCTTTCGAGAAAACGAGGAAGAAAGTAATTAAAAAAAAAGTAAAATTCATTATTTATTAGTACTAGTGAAAATATTCATAATGACAGTAGTAGATTTTAATCAGGTCTATCAGATGCTGTAATGATATTTCCAATATCTCTAATAGCTTTCGAGAAAATGAGGAGGAATGTCATGTTTTTATATAAATATATAGTTTCATTTTACTGCGTAATTATTAGTCATAAAACAAATATTCATAATGTCAGTTTTACAGTTTAATTAGGTCTATCAGATGCTGCAGTGATATTTCCAATATCTCTAATAGCTTTCGAGAAAATGAGGAGGAAAATCATGTTTTTATATAAAAATTAAGTTTCATTTTACTGCGTAATTATTAGTCATAGAACAAATATTTATAATGAGAGTTGTATAGTTGAATTAGTTGTATCAGATGCTGCAATGATATTTTCAATATCTCTAATAGCTTTCGAGAAAATGAGGAGGAAAGTCATGTTTTTATATAAATATTTAGTTTCATTTTACTGCGTAATTATTAGCCATAGAACAAATATTCATAATATCACTTGTAAAGTTTAATTAGGTGTATCAGATGGTGCAAGGATATTTCCAATATCTCTAATAGCTTTCGAGAAAATGAGGAGAAAAGTTATGTTTATATAGAAATATTAAGTTTCATTTTACTGAGTAATTATTAGTCGTAGAACAAATATTCATAAAGAGAGTTGTACAGTTTAATTATTTGTATCAGATGCTGCAATGATATTTCCAATATCTCTAATAGCTTTCGAGAAAATGAGGAGGAAAGTCATGTTTTTATATAAATATTAAGTTTCATTTTACTGCGTAATTATTAGCCATAGAACAAATATTCATAATATCAGTTGTACAGTTTAATTAGGTGTATCAGATGCTGCAATAATATTTCCAATATCTCTAATAGCTTTCGAAAAAATGAGGGGAAAAGTTATGTTTATATAGAAATATTAAGTTTCATTTTACTGAGTAATTATTAGTCATAGAACAAATATTTATAATGACAGTTGTACAGTTTAATTAGGTGTATCAGATGCTGTAATGATATTTCCAATATCTGTAATAGCTTTCGAGAAAATTAGGAGGAAAGTCATGTTTTTATATAAAAATAAAGTTTAATTTTACTGCGTAATTATTAGTCATAGAATTGATATTCATAATTTCAGTTTTACAGTTTAATTAGGTCTATCAGATGCTGCAGAGATATTTCCAATATCTCTAATAGCTTTCGAGAAAATGAGGAGGAAAATCATGTTTTTATATAAATATTAAGTTTCATTTTACTGCGTAATTATTAGTCATAGAACAAATATTCCTAATATCAGTTGTACAATTTAATTAGGTCTATCAGATGCTGCAATTATATTTCCAATATCTCTAATAGCTTTCGAGAAAATGACGAGGAAAATCATGTTTTTATATAAAAATACGGTTTTATTTTACTGCGTAATTATTAGTCATAGAACAAATATTCATAATATCAGTTGTACAGTTGAATTAGGTTTATCAGATGCTGCAATTATATTTCCAAAATCTCTAATAGCTTTCGAGAAAATGACGAGGAAAATCATGTTTTTATATAAAAATACGGTTTTATTTTACTGCGTAATTATTAGTCATAGAACAAATATTCATAATATCAGTTGTACAGTTGAATTAGGTTTATCAGATGATGCAATGATATTTCCAATATCTCGAATAGCTTTCGAGAAAACGAGGAAGAAAGAAATTAAAAAAAAAGTAAAATTCATTATTTATCAGTACTAGTGAAAATATTCATAATGACAGTAGTAGATTTTAATCAGGTTTATTAGATGCTGTAATGATATTTCCAATATCTCTAATAGCTTTCGAGAAAATGAGGAGGAATGTCATGTTTTTATATAAATATATAGTTTCATTTTACTGCGTAATTATTAGTCATAGAACAAATATTCATAATGTCAGTTTTACAGTTTAATTAGGTTTATCACATGCTGCAGAGATATTTCCAATATCTCTAATAGCTTTCGAGAAAATGAGGAGGAAAATCATGTTTTTATATAAATATTAAGTTTCATTTTACTGCGTAATTATTAGTCATAGAACAAATATTCATAATGAGAGTTGTACAGTTTAATTAGTTGTATCAGATGCTGCAATGATATTTCCAATATCTCTAATAGCTTTCGAGAAAATGAGGAAGAAAGTCATGTTTTTATATAAATATTAAGTTTCATTTTACTGCGTAATTATTAGCCATAGAACAAATATTCATAATATCAGTCGTAAAATTTAATTAGGTGTATCAAATGCTGCAATGATATTTCCAATATCTCTAATAGCTTTCGAGAAAATGAGGAGAAAAGTTATGTTTATATAGAAATATTAAGTTTCATTTTACTGAGTAATTATTAGTCATAGAAAAAATATTCATAATGTCAGTTTTACAGTTTAATTAGGTTTATCAGATGCTGCAGTGATATTTCCAATATCTCTAATAGCTTTCGAGAAAATGAGGAGGAAAATCATGTTTTTATATAAATATTAAGTTTCGTTTTACTGCGTAATTATTAGTCATAGAACAAATATTCATAATGATAGTTGTACAGTTTAATCAGTTGTATCAGATGCTGCAGTGATATTTTCAATATCTCTAATAGCTTTCGAGAAAATGAGGAGGAAAATCATGTTTTTATATAAATATTAAGTTTCATTTTACTGCGTAATTATTAGTCATAGAACAAATATTAATAATATCAGTTGTACAATTTAATTAGGTCTATGAGATGCTGCAATTATATTTCCAATATCTCTAATAGCTTTCGAGAAAATGACGAGGAAAATCAAGTTTTTATATAAAAATACGGTTTTATTTTACTGCGTAATTATTAGTCATAGAACAAATATTCATAATATCAGTTGTACAGTTGAATTAGGTTTATCAGATGATGCAATGATATTTCCAATATCTCTAATAGCTTTCGAGAAAACGAGGAAGAAAGAAATTTAAAAAAAAGTAAAATTCATTATTTATTAGTACTAGTGAAAATATTCATAATGACAGTAGTAGATTTTAATCAGGTCTATCAGATGCTGTAATGATATTTCCTATATCTCTAATAGCTTTCGAGAAAATGAGGAGGAATGTCAGGTTTCTATATAAATATATAGTTTCATTTTACTGCGTAATTACTAGTCATAGAACAAATATTCATAATGTCAGTTTTACAGTTTAGTTAGGTTTATCAGATGCTGCAGTGATATTTCCAATATCTCTAATAGCTTTCGAGAAAATTAGGAGGAAAATCATGTTTTTATATAAATATTAAGTTTCATTTTACTGCGTAATTATTAGTCATAGAACAAATATTCATAATGAGAGTTGTACAGTTTAATTAGTTGTATCAGATGCTGCAATGATATTTCAAATATCTCTAATAGCTTTCGAGAAAATGAGGAGGAAAGTCATGTTTTTATATAAATATTAAGTTTCATTTTACTGCGTAATTATTAGCCATAGAATAAATATTCATAATATCAGTTGTACAATTTAATTAGGTGTATCAAATGCTGCAATGATATTTCCAATATCTCCAATAGCTTTCGAGAAAATGAGGAGAAAAGTTATGTTTATATAGAAATATTAAGTTTCATTTTACTGCGTAATTATTAGTCATAGAACAAATATTCATAATGAGAGTTATACAGTTTAATTATTTGTATCAGATGCTGCAATGATATTTCCAATATATCTAATAGCTTTCGAGAAAATGAGGAGGAAAGTCATATTTTTATATAAATATTAAGTTTCATTTTACTGCGTAATTATTAGTCATAGAACAAATATTCATAATCACAGTTGTACAGTTTAATTAGTTGTATCAGATGCTGCAATGATATTTCCAATATCTCTAATAGCTTTCGAGAAAATGAGGAGGAAATTCATGTTTTTATATAAATATTAAGTTTCATTTTACTGCGTCATTATTAGCCATAGAACAAATATTCCTAATATCAGTTGTACAATTTAATTAGGTCTATCAGATGCTGCAATTATATTTCCAATATCTGTAATAGCTTTCGAGAAAATGACGAGGAAAATCATGTTTTTATATAAAAATACGGTTTTATTTTACTGCGTAATTATTAGTCATAGAACAAATATTCATAATATCAGTTGTACAGTTGAATTAGGTTTATCAGATGATGCAATGATATTTCCAATATCTCTAATAGCTTTCGAGAAAACGAGGAAGAAAGTAATTTAAAAAGAAGTAAAATTCATTATTTATTAGTACTAGTGAAAATATTCATAATGACAGTAGTAGATTTTAATCAGGTCTATCAGATGCTGTAATGATATTTCCAATATCTCTAATAGCTTTCGAGAAAATGAGGAGGAATGTCATGTTTTTATATAAATATATAGTTTCATTTTACTGCATAATTATTAGTCATAGAACAAATATTCATAATGTTAGTTTTACAGTTTAATTAGGTTTATCAGATGTTGCAGTGATATTTCCAATATCTCCAATAGCTTTCGAGAAAATGAGGAGGAAAATCATGTTTTTATATAAATATTAAGTTTCATTTTACTGCGTAATTATTAGTCATAGAAAAAATATTCATAACATCAGTATTAGAGTTTAATTAGGTGTATCAGCTGTTGCAATTATATTTCCAATATCTCTAATAGCTTCCGAGAAAATGAGGAAAAAAGTCATGTTTTTAAATAAATATAAAGTATAGTTTTACTGCGTAATTATTAGTCATAGAAAAAATATTCATAATATTAGTTGTACAATTTAATTAGGTCTATCAGATGCTACAATTATATTTCCAATATCTCTAATAGCTTTCGAGAAAATGACGAGGAAAATCATGTTTATATATAAAAATACGGTTTTATTTTACTGCGTAATTATTAGTCATAGAACAAATATTCATAATATCAGTTGTACAGTTGAATTAGGTGTATCAGATGATGCAATGATATTTCCAATATCTCTAATAGCTTTCGAGAAAACGAGGAAGAAAGTTATTTAAAAAAAAGTAAAATTCATTATTTATTAGTACTAGTGAAAATATTCATAATGACAGTAGTAGATTTTAATCAGGTCTATCAGATGCTGTAATGATATTTCCAATATCTCTAATAGCTTTCGAGAAAATGAGGAGGAATGTCATGTTTTTATATAAATATATAGTTTCATTTTACTGCGTAATTATTAGTCATAAAACAAATATTCATAATGTCAGTTTTACAGTTTAATTAGGTCTATCAGATGCTGCAGTGATATTTCCAATATCTCTAATAGCTTTCGAGAAAATGAGGAGGAAAATCATGTTTTTATATAAATATTAAGTTTCATTTTACTGCGTAATTATTAGTCATAGAACAAATATTTATAATGAGAGTTGTATAGTTGAATTAGTTGTATCAGATGCTGCAATGATATTTTCAATATCTCTAATAGCTTTCGAGAAAATGAGGAGGAAAGTCATGTTTTTATATAAATATTTAGTTTCATTTTACTGCGTAATTATTAGCCATAGAACAAATATTCATAATATCACTTGTAGAGTTTAATTAGGTGTATCAGATGGTGCAAGGATATTTCCAATATCTCTAATAGCTTTCGAGAAAATGAGGAGAAAAGTTATGTTTATATAGAAATATTAAGTTTCATTTTACTGAGTAATTATTAGTCGTAGAACAAATATTCATACAGAGAGTTGTACAGTTTAATTATTTGTATCAGATGCTGCAATGATATTTCCAATATCTCTAATAGCTTTCGAGAAAATGAGGAGGAAACTCATGTTTTTATATAAATATTAAGTTTCATTTTACTGCGTAATTATTAGCCATAGAACAAATATTCATAATATCAGTTGTACAGTTTAATTAGGTGTATCAGATGCTGCAATAATATTTCCAATATCTCTAATAGCTTTCGAAAAATGAGGGGAAAAGTTATGTTTATATAGAAATATTAAGTTTCATTTTACTGAGTAATTATTAGTCATAGAACAAATATTTATAATGACAGTTGTACAGTTTAATTAGGTGTATCAGATGCTGTAATGATATTTCCAATATCTCTAATAGCTTTCGAGAAAATTAGGAGGAAAGTCATGTTTTTATATAAAAATAAAGTTTAATTTTACTGCGTAATTATTAGTCATAGAATTGATATTCATAATTTCAGTTTTAAAGTTTAATTAGGTCTATCAGATGCTACAGTGATATTTCCAATATCTCTAATAGCTTTCGAGAAAATGAGGAGGAAAATCATGTTTTTATATAAATATTAAGTTTCATTTTACTGCATAATTATTAGTCATAGAAAAAATATTCATAACATCAGTTGTAGAGTTTAATTAGGTGTATCAGCTGTTGCAATGATATTTCCAATATCTCTAATAGCTTTCGAGAAAATGAGGAAGAAAGTCATGTTTTTAAATAAATATTAAGTTTAATTTTACTGCGTAATTATTAATCATAGAACAAATATTCATAATATCAGTTTTACAATTTAATTAGGTTTATCAGATGCTGCAATTATATTTCCAAAATCTCTAATAGCTTTCGAGAAAATGACGAGGAAAATCATGTTTTTATATAAAAATACGGTTTTATTTTACTGCGTAATTATTAGTCATAGAACAAATATTCATAATATCAGTTGTACAGTTGAATTAGGTTTATCAGATGATGCAATGATATTTCCAATATCTCGAATAGCTTTCGAGAAAACGAGGAAGAAAGAAATTTTAAAAAAAGTAAAATTCATTATTTATTAGTACTAGTGAAAATATTCATAATGACAGTAGTAGATTTTAATCAGGTTTATTAGATGCTGTAATGATATTTCCAATATCTCTAATAGCTTTCGAGAAAATGAGGAGGAATGTCATGTTTTTATATAAATATATAGTTTCATTTTACTGCGTAATTATTAGTCATAGAACAAATATTCATAATGTCAGTTTTACAGTTTGATTAGGTTTATCACATGCTGCAGTGATATTTCCAATATCTCTAATAGCTTTCGAGAAAATGAGGAGGAAAATCATGTTTTTATATAAATATTAAGTTTCATTTTACTGCGTAATTATTAGTCATAGAACAAATATTCATAATGAGAGTTGTACAGTTTAATTAGTTGTATCAGATGCTGCAATGATATTTCCAATATCTCTAATAGCTTTCGAGATAATGAGGAAGAAAGTCATGTTTTTATATAAATATTAAGTTTCATTTTACTGCGTAATTATTAGCCATAGAAAAAATATTCATAATATCAGTCGTAAAATTTAATTAGGTGTATCAAATGCTGCAATGATATTTCCAATATCTCTAATAGCTTTCGAGAAAATGAGGATAAAAGTTATGTTTATATAGAAATATTAAGTTTCATTTTACTGAGTAATTATTAGTCATAGAACAAATATTCATAATGTCAGTTTTACAGTTTAATTAGGTTTATCAGATGCTGCAGTGATATTTCCAATATCTCTAATAGCTTTCGAGAAAATGAGGAGGAAAATCATGTTTTTATATAAATATTAAGTTTCGTTTTACTGCGTAATTATTAGTCATATAACAAATATTCATAATGACAGTTGTACAGTTTAATCAGTTGTATCAGATGCTGTAGTGATATTTCCAATATCTCTAATAGCTTTCGAGAAAATGAGGAGGAAAATCATGTTTTTATATAAATATTAAGTTTCATTTTACTGCGTAATTATTAGTCATAGAACAAATATTAATAATATCAGTTGTACAATTTAATTAGGTCTATCAGATGCTACAATTATATTTCCAATATCTCTAATAGCTTTCGAGAAAATGACGAGGAAAATCAAGTTTTTATATAAAAATACGGTTTTATTTTACTGCGTAATTATTAGTCATAGAACAAATATTCATAATATCAGTTGTACAGTTGAATTAGGTTTATCAGATGATGCAATGATATTTCCAATATCTTTAATAGCTTTCGAGAAAACGAGGAAGAAAGAAATTTAAAAAAAAGTAAAATTCATTATTTATTAGTACTAGTGAAAATATTCATAATGACAGTAGTAGATTTTAATCAGGTCTATCAGATGCTGTAATGATATTTCCTATATCTCTAATAGCTTTCGAGAAAATGAGGAGGAATGTCAGGTTTCTATATAAATATTAAGTTTCATTTTACTGCGTAATTATTAGCCATAGAACAAATATTCATAATATCAGTTGTACAATTTAATTAGGTGTATCAAATGCTGCAATGATATTTCCAATATCTCTAATAGCTTTCGAGAAAATGAGGAGGAAAATCATGTTTTTATATAAATATTAAGTTTCATTTTACTGCGTAATTATTAGTCATAGAACAAATATTCATAATGAGAGTTGTACAGTTTAATTAGTTGTATCAGATGCTGCAATGATATTTCCAATATCTCTAATAGCTTTCGAGAAAATGAGGAGGAAAGTCATGTTTTTATATAAATATTAAGTTTCATTTTACTGCGTAATTATTAGCCATAGAACAAATATTCATAATATCAGTTGTACAATTTAATTAGGTGTATCAAATGCTGCAATGATATTTCCAATATCTCTAATAGCTTTCGAGAAAATGAGGAGAAAATTTATGTTTATATAGAAATATTAAGTTTCATTTTACTGAGTAATTATTAGTCATAGAACAAATATTCATAATGTCAGTTTTACAGTTTAATTAGGTTTATCAGATGCTGCAGTGATATTTCCAATATCTCTAATAGCTTTCGAGAAAATGAGGAGGAAAATCATGTTTTTAAATAAATATTAAGTTTCGTTTTACTGCGTAATTATTAGTCATAGAACAAATATTTATAATGACAGTTGTACAGTTTAATTAGTTGTATCAGATGCTGCAGTGATATTTCCAATATCTCTAATAGCTTTCGAGAAAATGAGGAGAAAATCATGTTTTTATATAAATATTAAGTTTCATTTTACTGCGTAATTATTAGTCATAGAACAAATATTCATAATATCAGTTGTACAGTTTAATTAGGTCTATCAGATGCTGCAATTATATTTCCAATATCTCTAATAGCTTTCGAGAAAATGACGAGGAAAATCATGTTTTTATATAAAAATACGGTTTTATTTTACTGCGTAATTATTAGTCATAGAACAAATATTCATAATATCAGTTGTACAGTTGAATTAGGTTAATCAGATGATGCAATGATATTTCCAATATCTCTAATAGCTTTCGAGAAAACGAGGAAGAAAGTAATTTAAAAAAAAGTAAAATTCATTATTTATTAGTACTAGTGAAAATATTCATAATGACAGTAGTAGATTTTAATCAGGTCTATCAGATGATGCAATGATATTTCCAATATCTTTAATAGCTTTCGAGAAAACGAGGAAGAAAGAAATTTAAAAAAAAGTAAAATTCATTATTTATTAGTACTAGTGAAAATATTCATAATGACAGTAGTAGATTTTAATCAGGTCTATCAGATGCTGTAATGATATTTCCTATATCTCTAATAGCTTTCGAGAAAATGAGGAGGAATGTCAGGTTTCTATATAAATATTAAGTTTCATTTTACTGCGTAATTATTAGCCATAGAACAAATATTCATAATATCAGTTGTACAATTAAATAGGTGTATCAAATGCTGCAATGATATTTCCAATATCTCCAATAGCTTTCGAGAAAATGAGGAGAAAAGTTATGTTTATATAGAAATATTAAGTTTCATTTTACTGAGTAATTATTAGTCATAGAACAAATATTCATAATGTCAGTTTTACAGTTTAATTAGGTTTATCAGATGCTGCAGTGATATTTCCAATATCTCTAATAGCTTTCGAGAAAATTAGGAGGAAAATCATGTTTTTATATAAATATTAAGTTTCGTTTTACTGCGTAATTATTAGTCATAGAAAAAATATTCATAATGACAGTTGTACAGTTTAATTAGTTGTATCAGATGCTGCAGTGATATTTCCAATATCTCTAATAGCTTTCGAGAAAATGAGGAGGAAAATCATGTTTTTATATAAATATTAAGTTTCATTTTACTGCGTAATTATTAGTCATAGAAAAAATATTCATAACATCAGTTGTAGAGTTTGATTAGGTGTGTCAGCTGTTGCAATGATATTTCCATTATCTCTAATAGCTTTCGATAAAATGAGGAAGAAAGTCATGTTTTTAAATAAATATTAAGTTTAATTTTACTGCGTAATTATTAGTCATAGAACAAATATTCATAATATCAGTTGCACAATTTAATTAGGTTTATCAGATGCTGCAGTTATATTTCCAATATTTCTAATAGCTTTCGAGAAAATGACGATGAAAATCAAGTTTTTATATAAAAATACGGTTTTATTTTACTGCGTAATTATTAGTCATAGAACAAATATTCATAATATCAGTTGTACAGTTGAATTAGGTTAATCAGATGATGCAATGATATTTCCAATATCTCTAATAGCTTTCGAGAAAACGAGGAAGAAAGTAATTTAAAAAAAAGTAAAATTCATTATTTATTAGTACTAGTGAAAATATTCATAATGACAGTAGTAGATTTTAATCAGGTCTATCAGATGCTGTAATGATATTTCCAATATCTCTAATAGCTTTCGAGAAAATGAGGAGGAATGTCATGTTTTTATATAAATATATAGTTTCATTTTACTGCGTAATTATTAGTCATAGAACAAATATTCATAATGTCAGTTTTACAGTTTAATTAGGTTTATCACATGCTGCAGTGATATTTCCAATATCTCTAATAGCTTTCGAGAAAATGAGGAGGAAAATCATGTTTTTATATAAATATTAAGTTTCATTTTACTGCGTAATTACTAATCATAGAACAAATATTCATAATGAGAGTTGTACAGTTTAATTAGTTGTATCAGATGCTGCAATGATATTTCCAATATCTCTAATAGCTTTCGAGAAAATGAGGAGGAAAGTCATGTTTTTATATAAATATTAAGTTTCATTTTACTGCGTAATTATTAGCCATAGAACAAATATTCATAATATCAGTTGTACAATTTAATTAGGTGTATCAAATGCTGCAATGATATTTCCAATATCTCTAATAGCTTTCGAGAAAATGAGGAGAAAATTTATGTTTATATAGAAATATTAAGTTTCATTTTACTGAGTAATTATTAGTCATAGAACAAATATTCATAATGTCAGTTTTACAGTTTAATTAGGTTTATCAGATGCTGCAGTGATATTTCCAATATCTCTAATAGCTTTCGAGAAAATGAGGAGGAAAATCATGTTTTTATATAAATATTAAGTTTCGTTTTACTGCGTAATTATTAGTCATAGAACAAATATTTATAATGACAGTTGTACAGTTTAATTAGTTGTATCAGATGCTGCAGTGATATTTCCAATATCTCTAATAGCTTTCGAGAAAATGAGGAGGAAAATCATGTTTTTATATAAATATTAAGTTTCATTTTACTGCGTAATTATTAGTCATAGAAAAAATATTCATAACATCAGTTGTAGAGTTTGATTAGGTGTATCAGCTGTTGCAATGATATTTCCATTATCTCTAATAGCTTTCGATAAAATGAGGAAGAAAGTCATGTTTTTAAATAAATATTAAGTTTAATTTTACTGCGTAATTATTAGTCATAGAACAAATATTCATAATATCAGTTGTACAATTTAATTAGGTCTATCAGATGCTGCAATTATATTTCCAATATCTCTAATAGCTTTCGAGAAAATGACGAGGAAAATCAAGTTTTTATATAAAAATACGGTTTTATTTTACTGCGTAATTATTAGTCATAGAACAAATATTCATAATATCAGTTGTACAGTTGAATTAGGTTAATCAGATGATGCAATGATATTTCCAATATCTCTAATAGCTTTCGAGAAAACGAGGAAGAAAGTAATTTAAAAAAAAGTAAAATTCATTATTTATTAGTACTAGTGAAAATATTCATAATGACAGTAGTAGATTTTAATCAGGTCTATCAGATGATGCAATGATATTTCCAATATCTCTAATAGCTTTCGAGAAAACGAGGAAGAAAGTAATTTAAAAAAAAGTAAAATTCATTATGCTATTAGTACTAGTGAAAATATTCATAATGACAGTAGTAGATTTTAATCAGGTCTATCAGATGCTGTCAATGATATTTCCATATCTCTAATAGCTTTCGAGAAAATGAGGAGGAATGTCATGTTTCTATATAAATATTAGTTTCATTTTACTGCGTAATTACTAGTCATAGAACAAATATTCATAATGTCAGTTTTACAGTTTAATTAGGTTTATCAGATGCTGCAGTGATATTTCCAATATCTCTAATAGCTTTCGAGAAAATGAGGAGGAAAATCATGTTTTTATATAAATATTAAGTTTCATTTTCCTGCGTAATTATTAGTCATAGAACAAATATTCATAATGGCAGTTGTACAGTTTAATTAGTTGTATCAGATGCTGCAATGATATTTCCAATATCTCTAATAGCTTTCGAGAAAATGAGGAGGAAAGTCATGTTTTTATATAAATATTAAGTTTCATTTTACTGCGTAATTATTAGCCATAGAACAAATATTCATAATATCAGTTGTACAATTTAATTAGGTGTATCAGATGCTGCAATGATATTTCCAATATCTCTAATAGCTTTCGAGAAAATGAGGAGAAAAGTCATGTTTTATATAGAAATATTAAGTTTCATTTTACTGCGTAATTATTAGTCATAGAACAAATATTCATAATGACAGTTGTACAGTTTAATTAGTTTGTATCAGATGCTGATATGATATTTCCAATATCTCTAATAGCTTTCGAGAAAATGAGGAGGAAAGTCATATTTTTATATAAATATTAAGTTTCATTTTACTGCGTAATTATTAGTCATAGAACAAATATTCATAATCACAGTTGTACAGTTTAATTAGGTGTATCAGATGCTGCAATGATATTTCCAATATCTCTAATAGCTTTCGAGAAAATGAGGAGGAAAGTCATGTTTTTATATAAATATTAAGTTTCATTTTACTGCGTCATTATTAGTCATAGAACAAATATTCCTAATATCAGTTGTATAATTTAATTAGGTCTATCAGATGCTGCAATTATATTTCTAATATCTCTAATAGCTTTCGAGAAAATGACGAGGAAAATCATGTTTTTATATAAAAATACGGTTTTATTTTACTGCGTAATTATTAGTCATAGAACAAATATTCATAATATCAGTTGTACAGTTGAATTAGGTTATCAGATAATGAAATGATATTTCCAATATCTCTAATAGCTTTCGAGAAAACGAGGAAGAAAGAAATTTAAAAAAAAGTAAAATTCATTATTTATTAGTACTAGTGAAAATATTCATAATGACAGTAGTAGATTTTAATCAGGTCTATCAGATGCTGTAATGATATTTCCTATATCTCTAATAGCTTGCGAGAAAATGAGGAGGAATGTCAGGTTTCTATATAAATATTAAGTTTCATTTTACTGCGTAATTATTAGCCATAGAACAAATATTCATAATATCAGTTGTACAGTTTAATAGGTGTATCAGATGCTGCAATGATATTTCCAATATCTCAATAGCTTTCGAGAAAATGAGGAGAAAAGTTATGTTTATATAGAAATATTAAGTTTCATTTTACTGAGTAATTATTAGTCATAGAACAAATATTCATAATGTCAGTTTGTACAGTTTAATTAGGTTTATCAGATGCTGCAGTGATATTTCCAATATCTCTAATAGCTTTCGAGAAAATTAGGAGGAAAATCATGTTTTTATATAAATATTAAGTTTCATTTTACTGCGTAATTATTAGTCATAGAAAAAATATTCATAATGACAGTTGTACAGTTTAATTAGTTGTATCAGATGCTGCAGTGATATTTCCAATATCTCTAATAGCTTTCGAGAAAATGAGGAGGAAATCATGTTTTTATATAAATATTAAGTTTCATTTTACTGCGTAATTATTAGTCATAGAAAAAATATTCATAACATCAGTTGTAGAGTTTGATTAGGTGTATCAGCTGTTGCAATGATATTTCCAATATCTCTAATAGCTTTCGAGAAAATGAGGAGAAAGTCATGTTTTTAAATAAATATTAAGTTTAATTTTACTGCGTAATTATTAGTCATAGAACAAATATTCATAATATCAGTTGTACAATTTAATTAGGTTATCAGATGCTGCAATTATATTTCCAATATCTCTAATAGCTTTCGAGAAAATGACGAGGAAAATCATGTTTTTATATAAAAATACGGTTTTATTTTACTGCGTAATTATTAGTCATAGAACAAATATTCATAATATCAGTTTGTACAGTTGAATTAGGTTATCAGATGACGCAATGATATTTCCAATATCTCTAATAGCTTTCGAGAAAACGAGGAAGAAAGTAATTTAAAAAAAAGTAAAATTCATTATTTATTAGTACTAGTGAAAATATTCATAATGACAGTAGTAGATTTTAATCAGGTCTATCAGATGCTGTAATGATATTTCCAATATCTCTAATAGCTTTCGAGAAAATGAGGAGGAATGTCATGTTTTTATATAAATATATAGTTTCATTTTACTGCGTAATTATTAGTCATAGAACAAATATTCATAATGTCAGTTTTACAGTTTAATTAGGTTTATCACATGCTGCAGTGATATTTCCAATATCTCTAATAGCTTTCGAGAAAATGAGGAGGAAAATCATGTTTTTATATAAATATTAAGTTTCATTTTACTGCGTAATTATTAGTCATAGAACAAATATTCATAATGAGAGTTGTACAGTTTAATTAGTTGTATCAGATGCTGCAATGATATTTCCAATATCTCTAATAGCTTTCGAGAAAATGAGGAGGAAAGTCATGTTTTTATATAAATATTAAGTTTCATTTTACTGCGTAATTATTAGCCATAGAACAAATATTCATAATATCAGTTGTACAATTAATTAGGTGTATCAAATGCTGCAATGATATTTCCAATATCTCTAATAGCTTTCGAGAAAATGAGGAGAAAAGTTATGTTTATATAGAAATATTAAGTTTCATTTTACTGAGTAATTATTAGTCATAGAACAAATATTCATAATGTCAGTTTTACAGTTTAATTAGGTTTATCAGATGCTGCAGTGATATTTCCAATATCTCTAATAGCTTTCGAGAAAATGAGGAGGAAAATCATGTTTTTATATAAATATTAAGTTTCGTTTTACTGCGTAATTATTAGTCATAGAACAAATATTCATAATGACAGTTGTACAGTTTAATTAGTTGTATCAGATGCTGCAGTGATATTTCCAATATCTCTAATAGCTTTCGAGAAAATGAGGAGGAAAGTCATGTTTTTATATAAATATTAAGTTTCATTTTACTGCGTAATTATTAGTCATAGAAAAAATATTCATAACATCAGTTGTAGAGTTTGATTAGGTGTATCAGCTGTTGCAATGATATTTCCATTATCTCTAATAGCTTTCGATAAAATGAGGAAGAAAGTCATGTTTTTAAATAAATATTAAGTTTAATTTTACTGCGTAATTATTAGTCATAGAACAAATATTCATAATATCAGTTGTACAATTTAATTAGGTCTATCAGATGCTGCAATTATATTTCCAATATCTCTAATAGCTTTCGAGAAAATGACGAGGAAAATCAAGTTTTTATATAAAAATACGGTTTTATTTTACTGCGTAATTATTAGTCATAGAACAAATATTCATAATATCAGTTGTACAGTTGAATTAGGTTAATCAGATGACTGCAATGATATTTCCAATATCTCTAATAGCTTTCGAGAAAACGAGGAAGAAAGTAATTTAAAAAAAAGTAAAATTCATTATTTATTAGTACTAGTGAAAATATTCATAATGACAGTAGTAGATTTTAATCAGGTCTATCAGATGCTGTAATGATATTTCCAATATCTCTAATAGCTTTCGAGAAAATGAGGAGGAATGTCATGTTTTTATATAAATATATAGTTTCATTTTACTGCGTAATTATTAGTCATAGAACAAATATTCATAATGTCAGTTTTACAGTTTAATTAGGTTTATCAGATGCTGCAGTGATATTTCCAATATCTCTAATAGCTTTCGAGAAAATGAGGAGGAAAATCATGTTTTTATATAAATATTAAGTTTCATTTTACTGCGTAATTATTAGTCATAGAACAAATATTCATAATGAGAGTTGTACAGTTTAATTAGTTGTATCAGATGCTGCAATGATATTTCCAATATCTCTAATAGCTTTCGAGAAAATGAGGAGGAAAGTCATGTTTTTATATAAATATTAAGTTTCATTTTACTGCGTAATTATTAGCCATAGAACAAATATTCATAATATCAGTTGTACAGTTTAATTAAGTGTATCAGATGCTGCAATGATATTTCCAATATCTCTAATAGCTTTCGAGAAAATGAGGAGAAAAGTTATGTTTATATAGAAATATTAAGTTTCATTTTACTGAGTAATTATTAGTCATAGAACAAATATTCATAAAGACAGTTGTACAGTTTAATTAGGTGTATCAGATGCTGTAATGATATTTCCAATATCTATAATAGCTTTCGAGAAAATTAGGAGGAAAGTCATGTTTTTATATAAATATAAAGTTTAATTTTACTGCGTAATTATTAGTCATAGAACAAATATTCATAATTTCAGTTTTACAGTTTAATTAGGTCTATCAGATGCTGCAATGATATTTCCAATATCTGTAATAGCTTTCGGGAAAATGAGGAGGAAAGTCATGTTTATATATATATATATATTAAGTTTCATTTTACTGCGTAATTATTAGTCATAGAACAAATATTCATAATGACAGTTGTACAGTTTAATTAGGTCTATCAGATGCTGCAATGATATTTCCAATATCACTAATAGCTTTCGGGAAAATGAGGAGGAAAGTCATGTTTTTATATAAATATTAAGTTTCATTTTACTGCGTAATTATTAGTCATAAAACAAATATTCATAATGACAGTTGTACAGTTTAATTAGGTGTATCAGATGCTGCAATGATATATCCAATATTTCCAATACTTTCAATATCCAATAGCTAATGCTAGCTAGAAGAGCCCGTCGCTGACGGCCGATGGAGCGACGGTTATATATTGCTGCCGGTGGTGTTGCCAAACCGTAGTTATCGTACCGTAAAATTATCTATTGAATATCACATAAATACTCATAAGAACGGTAATTCTGATACATAAGACAATAGAAATTTGTAAATAATGATAAAAGTTGTTACACTGGCCTATACATCATATGTATATGCATGGGAATGATATAAAGATCTTGTCACAGATGTCGTGCCGCAAACACAGGAGAAGGAGACGCTGCTGGCACATATGGTGTGCCGCAAGCACTGAATGGGTTAAGGAAGGTTTCAATGGTGTCTTGATCAACTTGTTCGTGAAGAGCAGGACCGTCTTTAGACACCGTGCCAGTGTCGAGGGAGGAGGGGGCTTCTGCCTCATCGGGAGGGGAAGGGTTTACGATGGCAGCGGTGCCAGTGTTGTGCGGGGTTGTGTCGGAATGAGCGCAGGGATTGTCGACAGCGTCTTGGTCACCCTCGTCCTCAGAATCGTGTTTTCCCGTCTTGGGGCAAGGCGTTCGATGGCGGCCTTACCCTCGTGCCCGGAACAAGATCGCCACCACCACCACCACCAGTGACGCCGCCATCACGCTGCCCTTCAGGTAATACAAGAAAACCCAGGCAGACGTGGGTATCGGCTCCCTCAATTCTTCTTTAAGTCGCATGATTTTCAAGACAGCCATGACATGCCGTCCGAAGAGGGGCGGTACCCACACCTCAGGTAGGGGGGGTGGAGGGGGGGGAGGCCACAGCCACCGAACAAGCGGCTCAAACAGCCACTGCAGCAGTGAGGGTTGAGGCTTCCTTGCCTCTACCTTCATCTCCAGGTCCTTGGCGATGCTTTCCAGCCACACCGCTGAAACCCACCAGCAGGAGGCAAGTACAGCGGCGACGCACACAAGCTTGATGCAGGCGAACAAGTGCTTCAGATTCAACTTCTTGATGCAGATCATTGTTTTATTATATCTAATTTAGCATATCTCCAAAACCGAGATGGCCAGAATATTCAACTAGATTTTAAAGTCAGTAAGTTGGACCCTTGCCGCCTCTACTCCAACCTGTCTCCTGATTGGTCAGAATCTTTCTCATGACACCAGAAGGCACGTGATTAGCAGTGAATCATAAAGCCACTAACACGTGCTTAAAACACTGTAATACCTTCATTTTTTTTCTTCTAATTTTCATAATTTATTTGGCATAGGTTTTATCTTTTAATAATATATTGTTTTTTTTTTCTTCTTATCTATTACAGAGTGAGTGTTGCTAGATTACTTTCTTCCCTTATTCAAACAGTTATTTTTTTCTTCATTTAAAGTAGATGAATGCTGTTTAAGGTTGATTATATCTGTATTATGAGTATTTATGTTGCTGGGATGAAGGGAGGCGTGGTGTGTGTAAGGGTGGAAGTGGGTGGGGGGTTGAACAGGGTGTGAGGAGGGAGACAATAAGGGAAAGGGGTGAGAAGGAAGTCGGCAGATAATTTGAAGTCCCGGCACGTCATCAACCCCCCCCCCTCTCGTTCTCCTTCTACACACCCCCACACTATGATGGTAATAGATGGGTGATATCCGAATGATTTAATTAATGTTCTTGATGTGATGGTTACTGAAACGGAAACCATGACAACCGTTTTTTTTTCATAAGGAATGAATGTAATAAAAATAAAATAAGGAATGAATGAATAAAAAATAAAAAATCATTGCAATAGAATTAACAAGAAAAAAATATTGCATATACTAAAAATATAGAATAAAAGAGTTGATATCACACAGAATTTACCTTTCAAGTGACTATTCTCATACATACATACATACGTGGTCAGGAATTTTTTTTTTTTTTTTATATATAGTTAGTGTATGGAATCGCAAAGCAGAGGGTGAGCAATAGGTTAGTGCAGCGTGTCTGATCAGATTAATGAGTCAAAGGTTACATTAAAGCTGGATTGCCACTCCATAAAGGTGATTCACTGACCATGGCAGGTTCCAGGTAGCCTTTGCGTTAAACATTGAGTGAAAAGATGATTGTATGCCAAGGACGACAATGGCAACGTAATGGTTGTTTGTCTGCCAGCCGTGTGTGAGCGCGTCTTAGGCAGGGAGATGTGTGTGTGTGTGTGTGTGTGTGTGTGTGCGTGTGTGCTTGAGAGAGAGAGAGAGAGAGAGAGAGAGAGAGAGAGAGAGAGAGAGAGAGAGAGAGAGTGAGAGAGTGAGTGAGAGAGTGAGTTCCTGTCGCCTTCCCCTGGGGCTTTGAGATGACCTAACGTAGTGTTTGAGGAAGAGTTACGGGGACAGGCAAACGGGCTGTGTTAGTTCACGTGTGTGTGTATGTGTGAGAGAGAGAGAGAGAGAGAGAGAGAGAGAGAGAGAGAGAGAGAGAGAGAGAGAGAGAGAGAGAGAGAGAGAGAGAGAGAGAGAGAGAGAGAGAGAGATACACAATACATTTTAAAACGAAAATGTGAAAAAAATATAATAATTCAAAATCAAGATTACATCCTTTTACACCGGTTTACAATCTCTCTCTGTTAATGACGTATGTAATTTGTTCCCGCCCCGATAATTTGAATTCGTTTCTCTGCCCCGACGCTGAGGATCGAGCAGGAAATGTATGTTGTAGAACGATCGGAAAAAAAAAAAAGAAACTCACTCCATCTTTACATTACATTCCAGTGTGATGATGGTGGGGTCTCTGCGGAAATGGGAAGGTTGTAATTTCTTGGTTTTGGAAAATTAATAGAAAATTGTGTAGAATAGATAATTTTGGTGATGCGTGTGTTGGTCTGTGAGTGAAGGTGAGGTTGCTGTGGAGGAAGGATAGATAGAAGGTCAAGCAGGTGGAGACAGAAACCTGCTCGGCGTAATGCAAGGCTGTTTTGGTTGGGTTAGGTTAGCATGGAGCTGGATACGGGCGGGCGGACTGGGGGTGAGACTGTGCTGTTGGCTGAGGCGTGCATGACAATATATTTAGAACGCAATTACATTTATGCAAAGCTTGTGTGGCACGCTAATGAGGTCCACCAACGCTGTGACAATATTAGATTAGGCTGCGTCTGTTACGACTTTTTTTTTTTTTTTTTTTCTTTTTTTTTCCTGCTATCATCGTCGTCGTTCCAGTTTTACCGTCTAACTGGTCCTGGCTTGTAGCGGCGACGTAATTTTCAAGCGACGTCAGTTAGTTCGCTGGATTTCCTTTTGCAGCCCGCGTCAGAGGCCAAATTTGGTTTCCACACTACGACAACGACTCTGGTGAACTCTATAGTCATTATACCCACTATCACAGTCATAGTGCTGCTGCTGTTGCCGCCTCCCCGCCCCTGAACAGCCTTGCGGTAACGCCTCCGTCGGCCGGGATGATAACAGGATCGGAGTAGCTCGGGAACAGCAGCAGCGGTAAGTAGATTTTGCTTAACGCGATATGCCTAATTTCCCGCTCTTTTTATGTCTGTAACCCCATCACGGAAGGTTGAAGCGGATGAATGTTCAGCTCTTTATCTCTATCTCTCTCTCTCTCTTTCCCCATCCACCATCTCCCTATCCACCCACTCCCCTCTACCTCTCTCGCTCTCTCTCTCTCTCTCTCTCTCTCTCTGCCCCCATCCACACACTCTCTGTCCTCCCCTCCTCCACCCGCCTTGAAATATAAAGTACGGCGCTGCAAATAGTAGTAGATTCCTTGTCCTGCAAAAACTACTACAACAAATTCCACCGACAGCGGTCAGGATTTTGTTTATTCACTCACTCTTGTTGCATAATAGAGGGACTCCACCTGTACTTTACGAAGCTTTACGAACTTATCAGTGTTTTAGGTCTGATCTAATGCCATGACATGTAGCCCAGTACTCTTTTATTTCCTTATTTTGCGTGATGTTCTATGTATGTGAAGCATTTGATATTCCTGGTAGTTTTTGCTGCGTGGTGATGTTCGTCATTGTCAGGTTTGAATTTTTTAAAAAGTATAATGTAGAGAACAAGTTTCATTTTAGTTGTTTTGTCACAGTTTTAAGACCTCAGTGACCTTCAACATTTTCTTCTCTATCATTTGATGTCGTATTACTGAATAAAATAAATAGATTTGTCTCAAGATATTTATTTTATTGAAAGGAAACAAGATGTTTCACAAAATCAAATAAGAATGTTTTCTCAAGTTATTTAACGGGAAGGAAACGAAAACTTCTCTCAATATAGCATTTGTGAGAGCCACAAAATTGTCCTACAGGTTTTATCAACTTGGAGATCTATCTATCTATCTATCTATATGCCAGGCTGTTATCCCCATAAAGCAGGGTAGCCAAGACAAGGCACGCTACACACACGAGTTTAAACATGACAAAACACTAATGTTTTGTTCTTTTGCTGCAAATAAATCAGACGAAACGAGTGAAGGAAACTGAGAAGATGTTTACCATTCATTGTGTTGCTAAGTCTATCATTATGGTGCAGCCGTGTAGTGTTCGAGTGTCTCCCTGGCGTGTAGTGCTGACTGTTCCTTGTTGTGTACCCAAAGCAACCGTCATACCGCCTATTCTTTACCTTCCCTCATGGCTTGCCTAATAACCGAGTACCGGGAGAAACGTGCGGAAACTGAACCGTACTCACCCGGATGTTATGACCGGATTTGTGACCCGCGGTGAGGAATCCTTACCCACCAGAGACTCCTCTTAATAGGAGTCATAATGGAACACAATAGGCTAATGCTGCTTCACATGTACCATTCAATTTTTTTATCTTTCGTGTAAGATTTATGTTTTGTTTAGAGTTAATATAACTTTTCCAGCATAACGAACGCAATGTAAAGTTGATCATCTTTTTTTTTATTTGAGGAGAAAGAAGAGGAAGAGGAGAAGGAGGAGGAGGAGGACAGAAATAGACGGAACTGAGAGAAATTAACAATATTCTGTATCGAAGAGACATCAAAAGTGCGGAGGTTTTCTCGCCTAACATTGCCAGAATAAGAAATGAGAAAAAATGCCACTGCTCCCAAATGCTTTTCTCTCTTGGTGGCGGCATAAAAAAAAATATTTCTTTATTCGAAAGATAAAGAAAAAGAAACGGTGGACAGTAATAGGAGAAAGGTGAAAAAAAAAAGAATGAAGTCATCTAATGGCGGGAAACAGAGAGCATTGAAACCGATTTCCGATAGCAGTTAAATTTCTGGCTCGGTAGTGAGTGTCATTAGAGGAAGGGCATCCAGGCGGCGAGAACAGATGAAAGCAAACGCAAACCACAGGGGGAAAAGGGTACATAGGACGACTTAACGAACCATCTATTCAAGGTCAAAGTTCTTAGCGATGACACTGGATGGATGGAAATGATGTTTGTTTAGGCTCGTTATCATTTTCAGCTTTAATTATTCAATACACTGGTGTGTGTGTGTGTGTGTGTGTGTGTGTGTGTGTGTGTGTGTGTGTGGAGTGAAGTTACAGCCACAAGTTAGGTATCGCGGTTTTTCCTTCCACTTCTTTGTCAGGTATGATGGAAGGTGTGATGAGTTTTTAATCCCTTCCAACACCACAGCTTTGTCCCCCTGTGAGTGTGTGTGTGTGTGTGTGTGTGTGTGTGTGTGTGTGTGTGTGTGTGTGTGTGTGTGTGTGTGTGTGTGTGTGTGTGTGTGTGTGTGTGTGTGTGTTAGAGAGAGAAAAAAAACCTGCATTAGTTTTTCGTGAGGGGACACATCGAGGGGAATGTTGCCGCATGATTGGAAAGAACGTGGTTATCTTTTTTTGTCCCACTATGTTTTATAACGAAAAAAGAAAACGTATGGTATGATGTGCTGAACTTTTGCGTCGCATTTTAGATTTCAGCAAAAGCTTCAGTAAGTTTGCTCTGCAGGGCAATATTTTCTTTGCTGCTCCTTTTATCTCCCGGCAATATTTCGGTGCCTCGCGCGGATCCCATGTGATCAGGTATTCCCGAGGGCGTAGCTACCACCCACAAGATGCATCACTGAACTCCCGCATCAAACCTTCAACATTTTTCAAGTGGATGATAGTGTTTGCATAGAATAATACACACTGACGACCAAAGCCCTCGAGACACCGCAGAATTTCATATTGGGAATGGCCGGTGACTCGTGGATTTGCGGAAGGTAATCTGTGAGGAATGGTCGCGCCGAGTGGTCTGTCACATGTCTGGTGCTCGTTCCCATGGCCTGCCTTTCCCACAACTCCCTCCTCCACCCAAGAAACTGCGTCAGTGTCGCCCACTATCGTAAACCAGCTTCCTGCCGCCTGCATTATCCCCGCCCTGCCCTTGCGACGCCTTTCTCTATCACGATTCCGATGTGGCGTTGACTCTCAGGAATGAAATGTCTCCAGGAAAGAGGGGGGGGCGAAGGTTGACTTTTGAACTCCCTGCACGACGCTCACCGTGCAACGATTGTCAATTTCAACATGTTTTTCTTTTTCTTGCTATTTTTTTCTGAATCCAGTTGAAGATGCTGGGCACTAAGTCAGCCTGGAATGGCCATCTTAATTCATGGCTGGCGAGGGAGCTAGGCTAAAAAAAAAGAAAAAAAATCAGCCTCTTAGATCGCGAATCACAGCCTTTTATCGTACTGCGTGACGGGAATTGGTCGTGTTATCTCACCCTGCGTAGCAAGAGTCGTATCAGCGTCATGATCGGTGCAGAAGCCAAGAAAAACCCACCTAGCCCGGGGCTCAGCGTGGGGGTCAGGGCAGGGTGTCAAGGAGCGGTGCGCGCTGTGAAATGTTAATTACAACTAACTTGGTGTTTCAACTCTGCCCCCCTCCTCCCCCCCTCACCACCACTACCGTTTGTGGGGGTGTGGGTGTTGGTGGGTGTGCGGGTGTGTTTGTGTGTGTGTGTGTGTCTGTATATATATATATATATATATATATATATATATATATATATATATATATATATATGCACACACACACACACACACACACACACACACACACACACACACACACACACAGTGACCTCAAGGCTGCGTGAGGGAGGTGGGTCTCGGATGACTGGAGTTTGGTGTAGCCAATTACTGGGCAGATGTTCTGGTGCACCTGCTGGCTCGGTGTGCCGCGTAGTGCTGGGGACTAAGATGGCAGCGTCCTTAGAGGGAGGAAATGAAAATATTTTAATGCACCTCGTGATGCATTTTTATGCAAATAAAGCAACTTGGAACAAATGGTATAATACACTAATGATCAAAGTAATTACACTCGTCCAGTATATAGTACTACTGACATACTTAAGGGAAGGTAAAAACACATTCCTAAAAGCAGCGTGGAAGTGGACAGTAACTGAGAGGGGCAGGTGCGGCAGGGGCAGGTGCGGCAGGGGCAGGGGAGGGAAGGCAGCTGGAAGAAGTGAGGAGCAGCTGGAGACAGGTGGTGGCTGGCCCCGCCCAAACCCGCTAGGGACACACACACTGACGTAAGCAGCAGCAGCAGCAGCAACCTGAGTTCCACTGCTGGCTGGCCGCTCCCCGAAGAGGCGGGCAGGAGCTTGTCCGTATTGTATACACGTCTGGTTCTTGATTATACTTGATGCCGTTCATCGCGACTTTCTACTGGTGGTGTTGCCGCTTTGCCTTGAAGTGACACGTGAAAGAGTTCGGAAATAGTATCAGTCTCATTGTTTCTCTGTCGTATTGCTGGTTATAACACTGACTTTTCACTATCACCAAATTGTAAATGAAACCTTACTATATAAAAATCATGTCTATCCTTCTTTAAGCCATTTAACTGTCTCCTATTCCTTGGTGTGCTTGATTCGGCAAGGGGGAAGCAGAACACCATCGATCTTAGAGCAGCAGCCTTTGAAACCCACTCGCCGCCTTGTGCTGGCAGGGAGCGGCGCCCCACCTCATCTGTCGGGGATCTGCAAGTCTGATGATGTTTTGGTGGGTAGGTACTGGTCCTCCTCCTGGTGGTGGTGATGGTGGTGGTGGTGGGGGGGAGGGTTGTGCTTAAGGATTCACCAACCTCTACCCTCTCCTCCCTTCCCCTACTTGTCCTTCCCTACTCCGCCTCCTCACCTCAAACTCCTCTTCCTCCTTCTCCTCTTTTTCCTCTCCATGTTTTCTCTCCGCTTCTTCTATCGTGTCTCCTGTTTTTTCTTGGTTTTCCCTTTATCTCCCTCCACTTCTACTTTTTTCTTCTTATTCTTTTCACATCATGTTTTACTAACATTTTTTACCATTTTCATTTTTATCCACTATTCATTCACGTCTCTCTTCTCTTAACTCCTTTTATCTTGTCTTCTCTCGTCTTTACTCGTTCGCCTTTTCTTTCCTCTTTATCTTCTGTTTTATTTTCATCACATTTTGTCTCATTTTCTTTCTTCTTTCCTTGTCTTTCGTCTTTTTTCTCTCCTGCGTCTCTCTTATCTTTATTCAGCAACCCTCTTCCTTGCTCTCTCTCTCTCTCTCTCTCTCTCTCTCTCTCTCTCTCTCTCTCTCTCCTCTCTCTCTCTCTCTCTCTCTCTCTCTCTCTCTCTCTCTCTCTCTCTCTCTCTCTCTCTCTCTCTCTCTCTCTCTCTCACACACACACACACATACAGCTTCCACCTTCACTATATCCTGTTCTCAATGCCAGCAGATGTTGATGTTTGCATTTGGAGAGAGTTAAATACGTCTCTCTTTTTTTTCTTCTCTCTCTCTCTCTCTCTCTCTCTCTCTCTCTCTCTCTCTCTCTCTCTCTCTCTCTCTCTCTCTCTCTCTCTCTCTCTCTCTCTCTCTCTCTCTCTCTCTCTCTCGCTGTCTATTATCTGTATCTTTGTCTTTGATAGACCGTCCCACCAAGTCGAGTCGAGGCTGGGAATCACTGCTGGTATAGTGATGACATGACCTTGAGGGTGAGTCCGCTTGACACAACCCAGATTCACTCAACCTCCGAGGCTGTCAGGGGCCGCTTGACGCTGGGAAGAGATTTTGTCAAGCGAAACCAACCAGCCAGCTTCCTTAAAACACTATCGCCTCGTAACGCCAGGGAATAAGTTTGGGACAAGGCTGGCATAGACGTAGTTTCATCCCAGAATGTTTAATATATATCTTGGGAACCGGTTTTTGACGACAGGAATCCTTACGGGACTATATACGCATAGGCCAGTTGTGGGTATGTATGTATGAACTGGCAACCCAAACCTTAACCAGTTAGCTCATGGTGTAGAGGTGAGGTTATTGCCACAACCCCGAATGATGAACACAACATGTAACATTTCG
This sequence comes from Metacarcinus magister, assembly GCA_029783475.1. Lineage (NCBI taxonomy): Eukaryota > Metazoa > Arthropoda > Malacostraca > Decapoda > Cancridae > Metacarcinus > Metacarcinus magister. The sequence continues at coordinate 41,325 of JAPQNM010001505.1, read as the reverse complement.
AGACATTTTATATGGTACAAGAAGTGATTTTGACGATTTTTGAAGTAATAGGATAACAAAATCAAGCCAATGAAATACGCTAAGTAGTAGTAGGTTACCAGGGTGGTTGTGAAGCGATGAGATTGAAAAGTTCGTAGCGAGTGCCTGGCAGACAGACATTGGCACAGTGCCATGCCTCATGGAGAAGGTTGTGGGAGACTTTCGTTCACCAGTGGACCTGTAGTGCCGGTAAAAAAATATATATGTTTTAATGTATTCTTCATAAATCTACTTGTTTCTGTGGCATGAATTTTGTATGAATTGTTGAAAGGCTTCTGTTGTCCACACATGTGATACAGAAGGTTGTGACAGGACAGACATTTGTTAAGATAGCTAATAAGATAGTCTGTATAGCGAGCAACCAGAAGAAAAATACTAAGCGTAGACACGATCGAATATCTTTATGATAACTTTATGGATTCTGGCACAAAGTAAGTAAGGAGTCAGGAAGAGAATGACTATAGAGTGGTCAGAATAAAAACAACAACAAAAAATTAGATGTACCGGCACGTGCTTAGCTTAATGACAGGAAGCTGGTCAAGTGAAATATTATGCAAATGAACCGCGAAGTAATCCTTGAAAAAAAAACATCTGCATGAAATCAATCATCATACAAATCAAAACACAGTGACAAGAATACAAAGACCAGGCAGGTGGCGGCCGATATAAAAACGATAACAAAAACAACTAAACACAAGTTACATCCATCAAGAAGCAGCAGGTGAGAGGTGAAGGAAAGAGAGAGGGAGAAAAAAAAAGATTACCTGGCGACCACCACCACCACCACCGCCCCCAGCACCTTCTTCGCACCTGGCTTGCATCACCCAATCACAGCCTCCGCCCAGCCCTGCCCACGCGCTCCTCTACTGGTTACATCACCCTCACCACTCACTTTCAAGGTCCTGCTCCAGAAACATGATAAGCTGAGCGTGTTCTCACTCCTTTGATCTAATGTGTGTCGTTAGGAAGGTACAGCGTCGCCTCAAGAGAATGTTTTGCATCCTCTATAAGGGTTGTCAGTAGCTATCTGTCGTTGTCATTGGTCTCCAGTCTGCAAAAAAGGTGACCACTGTTGTTATCGTCAGAGTTGTTGTTGCTGTTGTTGTTGCTTAGTAGTATAAATAAATAGGCGGTGAGGATAAAGGTGGTGGTGGTGGTAGTGATAGTAGTAGTTGTTGTTGTAGTTACACTTTTTTGTTCGTAAAGATGTAGCCGTTTGTGTGTGTGGGGGGGTGGGGGGTGGATGCGTGTGTGTGTGTGTGTGTGTGTGTGTGTGTGTGTGGTGT